>JAGDQP010035043.1:0-19784 GCA_022664845.1 Lepisma saccharinum | reverse complement strand
ATCATAGGACATTCAAGGAAACAACATTTATTCCTTTAAAGTCTCTTTGATAATTTTAGCCATCTGCACGAAAAACCTGAAACATAATCGTTTTTTTTATATCAAGTATCGAATTGTATCGAATATTGTTTATAACACGATTGACTATTGTTCAATCTAATGTGTTAGCTTAGCTTAGAAATATCGGAACTTCCAACATGTCGGGCATCCCCAAATCACACTATGTTTAGAATTATCGCCCGTCCACGCCTGCAAGGATTTTTTTTTTATGGCGCTTCTGATAGGGTCCGTCAAGAAGTATCTAATATATGTAATTTCAGCAAATTCTTGGCTCGTGTAGAAGCTTCACACTAACTGTGTAGAACGCTATTACCAAAGTTATAAACAACAGATTCTCTCGAGACTACTTGAGAATACTCATCAAAGCTAAAAATGATTTTTACCAACTCTGAGAAAGTTTTAAAATTAATCTGTGAGGACACTCCCTTGCCAGGTTCTCTGGGTTTTCCATTAACTCACATTCAATTATTTATATGTCGCCTGCAGAAACCCTAGACACCTGGCCCCCCGCCGCAACTTTGGTGCTCGCGGCTTTGTAATTACGCCACTGTTGGGGATAAAAATGCAAGTTTTTCCTCATCAAAAGATACGAATTCGATACCATGAAAATCATGCCTGATTTGGACGCAATGCTTACTCAGCTCAATCGCTTTCAGCAGGTCTAAAATAATTAATATATACAAGTTACAATATATTGGCCATTTTTAAGGCAAACAGAAGAATAAACTCCTAATAAATTCAATAGTAAATCCCTTAAATAAAAATACAATTATCATGGTAACATTTTAACAAGCTTAAGTTAGAATCATTGTCTTATTTCTAGGTTGAAACTGCAGCCGAGTTTTGAAATTACAGCAGAAAAGTCTTACACTAAAGTACACATATTACGAGGTTCAAAATCAAATGAAGCGGGTAATAGAAGAGACAAATTTTAGCAATAAACTTTAAACTATGTATCTAGTTTGAAGGGTGTTCACAGATAACACAATTTCCTGTTAATGTTGTTGTTCCTTTAACCTACGGAGAGAGTTTCTCACTGTCTATGAAAGATTCTGCTTCAACAACAAAGCTATGCAACAAACGTTATGCTATGATATATGAAACTTTCCAGGTAGTTTAATTACAGATCTCCAAATGTTACTTCTCATAAATTCTTAATTAATGGTTATTTATATCTTTGGAGATTGAAACGTGATTTCTTATGAGCAATTGTTCACATAATTTTATAAAGGTTTTGTAGAGGGAGTTGGTTTTGAAGCTCATTTTCATGTTATTTTAATGTCCACGTTAATGGAATTAGAAAAAATAAAACAGTAAAATTTCTACCGGAAATAAAACAACTCTCGTTGTCTTTAATAGTACAGTACAGTACAAAATTACATAAAACGATTCAACAGCTACACTGCGAAAAGAGAAAAAGCTATGAAACAAGTACTGTAAAATATATCAATACAAGAACTTCTTCGTGGTAAAGACAAGAGTGACGCAAGAATTCTACTCACAAAAGAAGTGATATCCATTTTGCGAGTTATTTTTTGTCATTATGGCGGAAATTTTCCTTTTTAATAAAATTAATATACTTAGTATCCTCCCTTCCCCCATAGAGACACAAAGAAAGTCACTTGCAAAATGGATATCACTTCCTTTGTGAGTAGAGTTCTTACGTCACTTTTCCTTTTACCCCGAAGGCGTTCTTGTACTGATATAACATATTTTGTAAGGCTGCATTTTAAAAGAAGTGTATAGTCTTCATACAAAAGGTCGAGTTTAGACCACGATATCGTTGTTGATATTGAAATGGCCGTTATCATACGTAAACATTTGTATTCTAAGCAGTGAGTCCAGATCCAACTTTTGATAAAAAGCAAGTCCACAATAACAAATGGGAAGCCGGAGCTTCAACAATCAGATGACTTGCTTACTCAAAGTAAAATTTGTTTTACAATTTCAACGATTTGAGTACTCAGTGCTTAGGAAAGCTACATTACTGCATCAGAATTTCATGAGTGAGGTCGGAAACGTGGCCAAGAGGAAACAACCAGAGATTGACATACAGACCAAAATTAAGATTCTGGACGACGTAGATCGTGCTGAAGTAAAGAAAACTTGAATTCTTAGAAGTGTGGAATCGCCAAATCTACACTATGTACGATCATTAAGGACCGTGAAAAAAAAAAGATAAAAATGCTATTGCGTCAGGGTCCTGAAAAAAACATGTTCTACAATCCGCTCCCAAGTCGTACTCTAGCTTTGAAGCGTGACAAGTGGCATGGAGGAGCACGCAGTAAAAATGTTTAACTCTTATTGTTGCGTGTAACGCCAATGGTAGCGGAAAGCTTAGTCTGTGGGTAATCGGTAAGTCCGTAAAAACACGTTGTTTTAAGTATGGACGTAGATACTTTACCTTGCATATACTCTCATCATAGAAAGCGTGGATTGACGGATCATCATTTTGTAAATGGCTCACTCGTTTCAACAGTCGAATGGTCGCTGAGAATAGGATTGTTCCTCTGACAATGGATAGGTGTGCAGCACATAACATACAAAATCTGACCTTAAGTAACGTTGAAATTTCCTGTTTCTCCACCAAAAGCAAAAGTCGGCTTCAACCTCTGCATCAAGGAAACATTGCTCTTATGAAGAGAGCCTATCACAAACGACTTGTGCTACAATTCACAGTGCTGAAAGAAATACTGCAGACCCCAAATGGAGCGTGTTAGATTCAATAAGAGCTATCATCGCAGCCTGGGAATCTGTGCCATCAAACCACGTAGAGAACTGCTGTAATAGAACCTGGAGATGCAGCGATGCTTATGGCCGTGGTGGGAAAATCGAAACCGCATCACCAGATGAGCAGGATGAACTGGAATACATTGTAAATCCTGGAGTCACTTTTGATGAATTTGTTACTGCAGATGACAATGTTGTCTTAAAGTTAACCTGAAAAATGAATTTTCTCAAGCGTGTCAGAGATGCAAGAACAATCGTCAGATGAAAGTTTGATAAGACGACATCATCCCCATAACACGCCATGAGGTTTTAACCGCCTTGGACACTTTAAAATGTTTTGCATCAACTTCCGAAGTTACTGTTGGATTTTTGGATGCCATGGATGTAGTGACTGCAGGAAATAATCCACGAGAACTGCACGTGCATAGTGATCACCAATTGAATGACATATAAGTAATTACTGTACTGTATTACTGCACTGTATGTTTATTATTGTATAATTATTATATATTGTATGTATTACATTTCAATAAATAATGCACGTATAAAATGCATGGGTAAAAATACTACAGATCTGAAAAAACTTGAGTTACCCTCGTTAATACGAATTTCTTTAACACGAACTCTTGATTTTTCGGTCCCTTTCGGTTTTACTGTAATTGTTTTTGATCCCCAATATTTTAATAAGTGAAAACATGTAATTCCTCTTTGTTAATTTATTTCGATTTCCCCTACCTTGTATGCTAAACTGATGGTGTCGTTCATCTCTTATTGTTAGTTTTATCCTTAGCGTAGTCAATCAAGGTACTCTTGCCATTGAATATAATATTTTCACTTCGACAGATCAGAATTTTAAATGAATAATTTACTGTAGGTAAAATCGGGACAAGAAACGTTCCCTTACGTAAGTCTTAAATGGGAGAAAGTTAGATCGGTGGTTCATGTGAGGTCCTCGTGCAAAATTTTTAGTGGATAGTTTCTCTGTTGATCATAGACACCTTGAAAACTGATGATGTCAAACTGTCACGTGGCCCATTTCCAAGAAGTGTTCGAAATCTAATATGGCCATCCTACATCCATGGAAATTTTTATGTTGACTGATTTATTTGAATGTTTTAACAAAATTGACTCCGTTTATTTTACCTAAGGGTTCGTGAGTTATAGTATATAACATGGGTTGCGTATATAAAGTATGTTTCTTCAATATGTCAATTTTGTATCGTACGTAACTGCAAGTATTATCTGAGCATTTTGATGGATGAAAATTTTAAGTGTGACACGAGAAGATGTATATCGTCTGTGTTTCGCCGATGGAAAAAAAATAATTAAGCTGCTTAATAGTATTAACCACTTCATCAGTATGATACAATGGAGCTAATTGATGCCGCATATTCTAATTTTATCATTACCACAAACGCTGAATGCCCTGTCCTGCTGCCACTTAATATTGGTTTCGGACCATTCATCAACGTTACTGAGGACACGATTAGTGGTATCAACATAATCCACATTATAACTCTGGAAGCCTTCCGGAGAAAGTGTTCAATGATTGCAGCAAAGATATCAGAAATGTAAGTTCACCGTCCTCAGACTTTCAAAATGCTAGATTTTTTACTGGAATGCCAAATTATCAGAGGGTACTTCAGCCAAAGCAAAACCCATTCATATCTTCAAGATTTTATACTGGATGTGAATTGAATCACAGAACCAATATTACGGAGTTCAAAATTTATTGTGGCGCTCCTTTACGATCAAATGTCCATGCCACTTGATTAAACAGGATGGTTTCACCAACAGGGAAGTCGTGTGCAAATGTGGATTGTTTCAATGAAATAACAACAGGAAATGAGCCAGATATTGCAAGCGCTAGAATTTGGTCTTTGACCTTCTTCGCCTGTGCGGCATGATGTGGTGTACACAGCTATAAAGAATTTTTAGGACATCAGTGATTTTGGTTTAACAAACTCATGGAGTATTGACATATGATAGTCATATATAAAGGAAATTCAGTTCCATCGTCCTCATGAATTACTGTATCTTGGACTTCGTTTAGGTGCTTTTCATAATGTTTTTGTTTGTACTTGGAAAATTCTTGGAGAAAAGTGGGCCAAACACATCCTTCTAGACATTGAATGTTATGGTGAAAACATTCTAAAATCCATAATAGGTTGTTCCCAATACAATACAGGAGCGCCCATCAGGAGCGCGCAACGATGTGCTCCTGATGGAAATCATTTGTTTGCGGTGAAAAAAAATGAAAGAAAGTACAATGAACTGTTGCAGTTTCTGGGGCATAACAATGTTATGTATTCATCAACAAAGTACACCGACCTAATTCAGTATTTACCAAGTATTCTTCAATAAATTCAGCCTCTTTTGATGAGTATTTAAAGGTCATTAAAAAGTCTGCATCAGAACATTGAAATACTATAATATCTACATATGAATGGTTGAAATGTTTTTGTTGTTAATCAGAACAGAATAGGATGGTAACTTCGAGGAGCATCTGTTAGCTTTATAGGATGTGATTCCGCCAGACTTCTATGTGGAGGTATGACCCCCAATTCTGAAGAACACCCCCAATATAAAAACGTTTGTGTTAAAAAATGGATAGAAACCGTGCAAAATCACACTTACACCTCCATTTTTTTTACTTTAGAACCACCTACATTTACAATCCTGTCTGAATCCCTGTTTATGGGACATTATACCCTTTTCCTTTGCATTCAATAAGCAAAACCATGCTGGATTGGCGACTCTGTATAGTTCAGGGAAATTGCAGTTCCTTCAGTGTATACAGACCCAAGTTGACGACTTCTGCCTGAAACGTTCCTGTTATCCTTTCAATCAACTAGCGGCTGATCACAGCCTTGAACATGCAATCGTTCTTCAAACGCAGGAAGAAGTGTGATTGACGTAAGTGCCAAGGAAAACGCAATCACTTGGTGGTATCTTACATACCATATTAAAAGTGAAATGCTCCTGTTATTGGAAGAGTATTGTGATATACACACAGCTGTCACCTCGGGCAAATCGATAAAACACAATGGATTGTGCCTACAGCGGTATCCGTGTTGTTTGGGACGTTAGGTTAGCGTCTGCAACATTCTGGGTTCAAATCCGCACTGGGGCATGGATGTTCGTTGATTTTAGATTCTAAACAGCTAGTGGAATCGTGACGGTCCGAATTCATTAGTTACTAAATGGCCCAAATAAACAAAATTTGCTATTTAAGAATGCTTAATGTCTTTGGCATAAGTAAGAAAAAAGTACAATAAACTTGTTACTGGACATTTGCAAACTCACATGAAATTCAACTTTACACATTGTTATGTAATCACTTCTGCAGCCGTTAGCACAAAGTCTCATAAAGAACGTGTGAAACACAGCAGTACTTACATTTACTTTCAACAGAATGGTAATGTTAGGTAATAAGATAAAATATAAACTCAAAAAGCTCTCTTTGTATTAGCTAATTCCTCTTCTGTGACATAACCGGATGGCCTCTTAAGGAAATGCATGAAATCATATCTGATGAAAGAATTTGAACACCAAATCCCAGTGACTCTCTGTCATTCCTTTGTGGTCCATGAAAACAGTGTTCATGATTGTTGGAATGGGTGTAGCACACATAGCGTCGTAGTACACGTGGAACATTCGGGTAGCTGGTGGAACAGTTTTTACGTTCTTCATTAATTGTAGCATTTTGATGCCCTGCCACCTGTAAAGTCCACATATTATCTGATGTGTATGATGGAAAATACGATTTGAAATCGTCTCTTGTGT
Organism: Lepisma saccharinum; assembly: GCA_022664845.1. Lineage (NCBI taxonomy): Eukaryota > Metazoa > Arthropoda > Insecta > Zygentoma > Lepismatidae > Lepisma > Lepisma saccharinum. The sequence goes on along the minus strand of JAGDQP010035043.1, from coordinate 13,208 downwards.
CTCAAATTGTGTCATGGACCCCGAAACGGATACGATAATGTTGTCCACTCATTTCATTTAAACCTTCCTTAAATGGGTGTACAGGGGATGTGGTTTTGGGCTGGAACTAGCAAGTATGACAGTTATATAGGGTGGATTCCATTACTGAAGGAGTCGATGATGATGTCTGCAAAATACGTTCAGCATTGCGCTTACTGGATGTGACATAACCAGTAGATAACATGCTATCAATTCTGCGATGGCCAATCACGCATCTATTGTAGTTTTAAGAGATGTTCGCAAAGACACTACAGTGTCTCCTAAACTATATTGTGATTTTAAAAAAATGTTATAAAGCTTCTGTCTCAGAAAATTCCCGAACTACACAATTCTTCAGAATGTTTCACCTTAGACGGAATCCTCTAAATAAAGCATAATCGGGTATCGTTCCAGCTTAATGCATGTTCACTTCACTTACCATCAAGCAGCTTTAAACATGATATTCAGGTATTTTTGAAAAACCTTAGCTCTTTGGTTAGTATACCTTCACCAGTCAATAATAGCTTCAACATTGCGGAAAATGGGATTTTGTAACCTATTCTTACAAAGGGACCATTGATTCTTGTTGATTCGCTTGAAGTATTAATGTAAAACATGCAATTGCATTAAGAATAAAGTAACATGTTGTTCATTTTATAAACGCATGACTGAAAGCTGCATCAACACTTTCACAAAGCAAAATATATAGGATTCCATGTGAAAAATTGTGCTTCGTCAAAACTGCTCTTTAGAGTCAATTGTACGTATTTTCTTACATTGTATTACATTACATTTTACATACATTATATTCCATTTAGAAGCATAGTAGTTCTATTTCGAAAATGAATAATTTTCCGTGAAACTAATGCTCATATCACCACATCAGTAATTAATTAAATGACTCCTTCAAAATAAGTTATTATTTCTATGCTCCTTAAATAATTCTATTACTTTAAATATCGTCATCAAGAATAACTGAATTCGAGAACATAGTTCCAGGTTTATATAAAATAACAATCTCAACGATATATCCTACAATGCATTAATGGTTGTTTATTTTATTGTCTGTCTGTAACAAAGAACAAGCTAATTTATAGTATTTTGGTAAAGAACTATTTTCATCATTATAAAATCCTTTCCACTCACTTCTACATCCATTCCCTCTGTAACGAATAATACAAAAACTCATCGTCGTTAAACTGTAACAGCTCCTGCCATCTGTCATTTTAAGTGGCACTAAACTGTATTCCACTCCTTTTTTTTTTAAATTAGGAGAGTACATTATGAAACGTAATTGTTTCACTGCGTGGAATCTCAAGGCTGTTTCTTTAACTAATTTTGTTCCAGATTAATCTGGTCAAGATCTCCTTTTAACATCGGAATTACCAACAGTTTTACTTCATTAAATTCCTCACAATGTAATGCCCGTTCGTAGCCCATCTGCCTTATCCTCTCCTCTCCGACCAACTTCCTTTCCTCACTATTTTGAGCTTTATTCGCTGTTTTCCTCTTTCGCTTTTACTTCTTTGACTTTACGAAATTATCGTTCATTAGTTGATCCTCAGTTTTTCTGTTACTGAGCCCAGTACCAGCCTTCTCCTCTAGTGTCAAGTCTAAGCCTCTTTCCATCCTCTTTAACTCTATTTTTCTCCATCTCGCTCGAGACCACCAACCTTTATTTGTTAATCATTGATTCCTCTTTATCGACTATTTTTACATAGGCAGGAAGATCCATTTATGTTCTTCTGCTTCTCTATCCTTTCTCATTCTCTCTTATCCGCAATGATGCTTGAACAAATGCTTGATTATCCGTGGTTTTCACTAAAGGCTCTGTTTGAAAATCTTTCTCTTCTGTGCCATTAACTCTGTCTGACTAACCTCCGTCGTGTGGTTATCGGTTAGCCTATAACCATGCATGCAGTTTGAGTCTCTTCTTCTTGATTCTCATATGGTATTTTACTCCCCTGGACATCTACCATCCCGATCTACGTCCTGATCTAATATGTCACATAACTCTATAGCCAAATGAAACCTTTATATTACTGTGTGATCGTATATCTCTACTTTTCTTTGATTTGACTGAACATATTCTTGCACTTTTCTGATCAAACGTGTCCAATCGTCGTTTAATTTCGCTATTTTCCCTCCGTGGCGTTAACCACGACATGTTCTTATTCATGATGATCATGTGCCAATTCTTCTCCGCAACACTATCGCCTCGGTTGAAAACCTTTTCTTGGCTCTCGTTTTTAACTTGTTTAACCTTTTAACTTTAACTATTTTCTATTCAATACGTTTGTACAGAATGTTGATAACCTATCTTTAGTGTGGAGACATGGTACACTGTTTGAAAGCTTACTCACATTTAGTTTCGACATTAGGTATATCTCAAGCAACAAGAATATATGTGTAGATTGTATATCTCGCGTGAGTAATCCGTTTGAACTTCAGGTATAAATTAGTTAGTTTGATAGAGAACATGAGCGAGAATTTATTGTTAATTAATATGTGGTCACTTCCCTGGGCTCGAGTTTCGCTGCAGGAACATCAAAAAAAATATTAACATCTTTCTAAGATGATACATGATTTAGAAAATAATGTAGCCGCTCCTGATTATCGATTTGATGGAGGTATTTTGTGTAAGCAAAGTAGAGCACATATTAACCCATTGAACATTTGTTTTCCTAGTGATTTAGTGTGAAATATAATTTACTTTTATCACGACTCTGATCTGGTAAATCATCAAGCGTATTTGAGAACTCTCCGGTGCATAGGGTAGAGATATACGTGGGATAATATGAATACATATATTAGTGAACATGTTTTGAGTTGTGAGAAGTGCAAGCTAGTTAAAAGATCTAATGAAAAGAAACAGGACTTTCTATTCTCAAAGTCTTTAAAGGAGGTTAACGGTATTTGGTATGTAGATACGATTGAGCCTCTTTCACGTTCTACTCAAAATTAAAAATATTGTCTAATTGTAGTATATGGATTCAGCCATTGAACATATTTGGAGACACAGACATTTGTCCACTAAAATTGTAGAGGATAAAATGTTCAAACTCATAACACGTAGAGGTTATTCTGCGACTACCTCTCGGGATAATGCGTCAATGTGCAATGCACCTTGGGCCATGGCTGCTAGTCAACTTTGTTCTCCGCCATTTGTAACTGCGAAGCTTATTAAAAGACTTAACTACACTGTGAAATTGATAACGTAGGGTGTAGTTAAAACTGACAACAAAAGCTTTAAAATTTTTCTGTTAGAAAATATATCAGAAGTCATCAAAACTATGACATGTACAAGAAACCTTTGAACATTGTTCTCAAGTACCTGGTAGCAAGACGAGGGAAAAATTTTCGTAGGCGTATTATCTCTGTTGTACTGCTGGATAAGGAGTTAAGGCGACGCATAACTGGCAGAAGGTACTGGGCTCAAATCTCCATGCGTTTTAGATACTTATTTTATTTTTTTCCATTCACAAGTACATTACTTTTCTTTCTTACTGCTTCCCTTTTACATCTTTTTACACTTTCAACAACTTATTGCGTCGCTTTTGTGTTGAAGAAATGAACATTTTATTTCAATAGATGAACATTCACCTAAAGAATATGCCTATATTCTCCTTGAAATGGACTACCATAAATCCCATCTTTTCCGAGCAGAAATATCAACTTTTCTTCGTCAAAAATTCACTCTAAGAGAGTGGTCTTTCTTTCCACTCAAATCAAGTGCTATTTCGTTCTTTTGATTTAGTGCGTAAACACTTTTCATGGAAGTTGATATTTTTATTGAAGGAATGATAAGCAAAGACTGAGCACTAAAGTATCTGGGAGTCTCTTATGCCATTTTCTAATACATTTTCTATTTAATTCCAACACAATGTTAACCTTTTCCATAACAACTAGATTAAACTTCATTTCAAATGCTCTATTAGTGTTTTATTTATTACATGTTATTACTTGAAAGAAAAGTTCTGCGTAAAACGGACTGGTACCACCGAACTACAAGTATTTTTTTCTTTCTTGTCAGTATTATTGCCTATGAATGATTCATAGCTGAATATAGCACTGTAACTGAGAATAAGTGTGATCCCCAAGTAGACACAAGAGAAAACAGGAAGACAAATATGTATTTTCGTTTTTCTCAAAATAGATTTGTTGTCCTCTTCTCGTAGACAGCCTCTTTGACTTTGATGGTTATACTACTGAAAGCATGACAGTCAAAAGCGCCAAAACTGTTAGACAAGTTAATTAACTAGCATACTCCTCGACAAAAAATATTTGATGAAATTAAGTCTTCTACTATAGGTCTGTTCTTATTATATCGCAGGTGAAGATTTTCTCTCTTCGCATGAAGTAACTTTAGATTTTGAAGAAGGAAGGGTTATTTTCAGAACTGACAAGGACAGAATTACTGCCCCTATGATTGCAATTGCCGATCATGTGGACAACATCGTAGATTGTGTGAAGACTGATCTTCATTCGACCGAAGAAGACGCTTGTGAATGTGATAGAGATTTATCGTTTGTTACAAACTGTGTTACTAAAGTTTTAGGAAAAGGTTGCACTTGTAATGTTAATACCGTTAGAAAAATCTTCCATGAATGGCAGAAATCATTAGAAGAAATTGAGGGAGAATTTCAGTCAAGATTTACAAATACTTCGGATGAAACTTTAATGACGAGAGCTTCAGAAGCCAGAAGTCAAGAAGATAAAATAATGAACGATGTATATAACAGTGATCTGGTTTAGCAAATATGTACAACATGTAATAAAGTAGCACCTAGCTTCAGGGACGACCGTGAAAACGCTCATGTGAGATATAATTCAGACGAAGACATTGATCAAGTTGTGATGAATACTTGTATAGACCTTGGTAAGAAGGAAGAATTTCGCCAATTGTTAAAAAAAACAGAAAAGTTTTTAGTAGGCATCCAGGGAAATGTAAAGGTTTTACTTATCGCATTTTCGTTCAAACGGAGCAACCTGTCACAAAGAAATCATATCCTATACCATTTTGTCATTTACAACAAGGGAGGATGCAGATTAAGGATTGGCTCCGGATGGGCATAATAGAAACTACTATTTCACCTCATCTTCATCCATTAGTGGTGGTGAAAAAGAAGATCAGTGATAAAGTGAGAGTATGTGCTGATTTAACGGCTCTAAATAAACACGTGTCTTTAATTCCCCCGAAGGTTGAGAAGATTAGTGATCTGTTTACCAGATTGGGAGGTAAACAGTTTTTCCCGGGTCTGGATCTCTCTAACTCGTATCTCCAGATTGAACTAGATAAAGCGTGCAGAAATTATGTGAGTTTCTCATTTGAAGGACAAAGCTACAGATTTTGCAGATTCCCTTTTGGGTACAAGAATGGAGGAAGTTTGCTAATGTCAGCTCTTCAGCAAGCATTAGGGGCAGAGTTATATAATAAGCTCCTCATATATGTAGATGATTCGCTGGTACCTGGTAGGAATTTTTACGAATACATGTTATATTTGGATCAAATATTCACAAAGTTGGAAGAAGCCAACATGACACTAAACCTACACATGTGCAAATTTTTTACGACTCCAGTTTTGTTCCTTGGATTTATAATTACTCCTTTGGGAATCACTAAGAACCCAGAATATGTTCAAACTATCAAGAACCTAAATAGGCCAGTTAACGTTAAAGACCTTCAGCGCCTACTTGAAATAATGGGTTGGTGTAGAGATTTCGTATCGAACTATTCGAGTAAGGTTGCACCATTAAATGATTTGTTGAAGAAAGGAAGAAAATGACAATTGAATGAAGAGGCTGAAAAAAGTTGGAGGACTATGAAAGAGGACCTCGTCCAAACCGTTACCTTAAGTTGTCCTGACTTGGATTTGGATTTCTATATACTAGTCGATGCTAGTACGGTCGGGACGGCAACAGTGCTTCCACAAGTAGATAGAGAAAGGAAGAAGATTTTAGGATTTGCAAGTAAAAGTTGAACCTTGTGAAACTAAATATACTATAACCGAACTAGAAATTTTAGCCCTTGTACATGCAGTTCGTAAATGCAGAAGATTGTTGACAGGACATAGAGTGGTAGTTTACTCAGACCATCAAGCCCTTGTCCATTTACGTAATGTCAAATATTGGAACAATCGACTTTATAGATGGAACATTGAATTGTTTCCGAAAAACTTATAACATCATGAAAAAATATTTCTGTTGGAATAATCTCCGAAACGATGTTCAGAAACACATTAAGGATTGTTTAGTTTGCATGAGAACGAAACCAGACTGCCACCCTGTTCGCAAAACAATGCTGACAGTACCAACGAACAAAGCAAGTGAATTAGTGAACATAGATATCGTTGGAAAGTTGCCTTTAGCTAAGGATCAATCAGCTTATGTCCTTACTTGCTTGGATACATTTACATGGTATGTGGTAACTTATCCTTTAAGGAACCCTACTGCTTCGGCAGTCATTAAGTGTTTAGAATCATACTTCGTACATCTGGGTATTCCTCAAGCTATTATGGCTGATAACGGTCAATGTTTTGAGGCGCATAAATTTGTTACATTTCTCAAGGAAAAGGGTGTAAAGCTTTATCACTCTTCACCATACCACCCACAGACCAACCTGGTTGAGAGAATGCAAAGAGAGTTGAACTGGATGTGGCTTGTATATTGTGACATTAACCACAAAGATTGGCTCAAACACTTAGCTAATATGACTAATATGTTAAATTACATGATATCTGATTCATTGGACTTAACTCCTATTCAGGCTCACCTCAATGAAGAAGATCTTTTACCTATATGGAATGCATTGTTAATTGAAGCCATAAGAAATGAACTTCCATTTACGTGGAAAGAAAAGCTCATTATGATGAATGATAAAAAGAAGAAAACCATCCAAAGACGTAATGAAGAATTCGATCAAAATCAAAATTTTAACACGAAATCAAACCAGGAGATTTAGTATTTCTCAAGAACCATGCGATTAGCGAAGAAGGAATGGGACACATTAACAAGTTATTTGATTTATATGTAGGCCCGTACTTGCGCACAGACGTGCCTAGTGAGAAAGTAGTAACTCTAACTGACCCAATGAAAGGGAAGATTGTGAGTCAACAATCAACACAAAATTGTAAATTATGGAGATCTTCCACAACTACACGTTCAGAGTGGATGGCTTTACCGAAAAATATATTAGTCCCATCTTTTTGAAGAAAAAAACCTCATTTCTCATGAGATCATAGTTGCCAAGAGTTCGCACGATCCTTATTCGGTGCGCCATATATAGAGTATACCGCTGAGAGAGAAAAAAAGCCTTAATACATTTGTTATATTAATAATATATAAACAGAGTTCATAATAAATTGAATAAGTTTAATTGTTACTTTAGCACTTAAAATATATTGATATTGTTACACGCATCAAAATGAACAAGCATTGTTCAAATATTTGTAAATAATCACATTTTATGAAATGAAGACTAACTACATGAGAGACTATAGTTTATCCGATGCTCAACAGAGGATGTTGTTTTTCACCCGCTGGAAGTTGACCTTCGCTAACGAAATGTGTTAACGTTTTTGAAGTATTTTTATGAAAGGACAATTACAAGACATTGCATCGATACGTACGAACTATGAGAGAAATGCATTGGCAAGGAATATGGTACAACGCAAGCAGCAGAACATCACAGGCCGATGAAGGTTAATAAAATTTTTTTGAAGACATCAAGGAGATTGTGCACGTTTAGTCAGACCCTAGACCAACACTGAATTTAAGATTAGTCTAAGACCTAGGACTGTTGGGTCATTATTCGTATTTTGAACATAGCTGGTTTAGTTCGCTGTAATTCCTCCGGACTGCTGAAAAGCTCCGTGGTTAGCGATTGTGAACACGATGTTTGCTACTTTTGTTGTCTGCAGGCCCCACAGCGCAAGCCAAGTTGTTGGAGAGTGGGCATGTCAACAGGGGTTTGTCTGGTTTATGAAAAATACTCACGTCAGTGTTGCGAGTGATGAGTATATCTGTGACGTTAGCACAGGGAGGAATGCGTAAACGTCGTTTCCGGACACCGAAACCGTGGACTTCTATGAAGATAGTCTGTTTCACGTCAGCACAGGGAGTGCGGATGACATGAACTTTTGTAGCATGAGTAGGATTCCGATAAGTGCCGCTGTAATCGTTCTGAATAATATTTTTGATTGTTCTGAATGTTGTTCGTCCCAGGATGGAGTACGAACTGATGTCTAAGAACAAATTTCTTAAAATGCTGTGAAACGTTTGTTGTATCGAAGAATCGTAAATTGCATAATTTCTAGTGGCATTGCGAAATTAAAGCAGAACATTTCGTTGTAACAAAGAAATGATAGTTTAAATGAACAATTTTCGAATAGTCTTTCAGAACCAAGATTTGTGTAAGGTAGTGCGAAGAAAGCCAAAATACTTTGTTGTGTTATCGAGACAGAAGAAAAGCCGAATAGATAGGAATGCTTTAATGCTAATAAATACATGCATAGATTGGAATTACTTAATGATCTTCTAACGAATTTACGTTTCGTCTCAGTATATTAGAACAATCTTTATTATGAAAGTTTCTTAATCTTTATTAGGACAGGTTGACTTAAATATCTTCACTCAGCACTTTTTCTCATTTTATGTTGCATATTATATTTCATGAATATCAAACAGAAAAGTAATTCAAGAAGTAAACATACGATCGCAGGTGGATTCGTATAATATATTTTTATATCGTTTGATTACGTGGACATTTTCAAATAATAATCTTCACTGACTATAAAGAGAAGTATTGGAACTTTTTTATTTATTTTTGTAAGTGATCATAATCAATCACATGAGAATTCATACAGGAAGCAGTATAGTGATATGTTGTCGCAAGAAGGACGATGGAAGATTAATGAAAGTTGCTAAAAGGACTATCAACCAAAGAAAGGATGATATTTTTTGAATGAATCGATTATTCGTTTACTGTAAGAAAATTACGAATGTACCAAGAAGACATTAAAGATACAAGTGTAAAGATATTGCCGACGAATGCATTAAAATAGTGTTTTATTAATGATTAATACATTCTTTGTGTGTTTCTCTGTTGCGAGGTATTTCACCAAATTTGCTTAATCCTCAATATTGCTTTGTGGATACCTTCTCGACCCCGAACGCACGTCATACGAGTTTCCCAACAACTGCATGGAGTTGAAGATATTGATTCTTGTGGCGCTAGATCAGTTATGCAGGTCTTACTCTTCAGTTATGTGACACTTCAAGATGTGTACCCTAATGCTGTATCCTTTGTTTCTCCTGATTAGGAAGATATTAAATAATTCTGTAGACAACCTGAAACAACATCCAACTGCGGCACTATGGTTGCAGTACAGTCGACATCCTTCTAAATTTCACAAAATCGAAAGGATCGGGAACTGGTCCTTATATCGTACTGCCATGCATGTCATGATCCCTTCCTTTGCTGCCTTTGCTTATGTCTACTTGCAAAACATGATCCACCTTACAGAGAAACCGCCTAATATAAAGGAAAAAGTTGATATGGGCTATCGTGTTCTGAAACGTAGTAACCGAATTCGGGGAGGACTATCAACAGATCTTGTAATTGAGCAAATACTCAGGAGAAGCATTAAAGGAAGCGGTGATCTCACACCAGGGAGTGGAGTGACCGAACATCAACGACTCTTATGATATATACCCTGACTTATCTGATCATACTTGAATGCGAGTGTACAGGAATTTGTTGGAATCAGGAAAATTGCAAGTGAAAAACATGCAAGCATGTCTTACAACCATTAATAAAAAGGTTGTCTTCCTCACAAGCTTGATTTGTGATGCTCTTGATATCTTTGCTCCAACAAAAACTTTTCGAATACGTCCGAGCAGAAGACCTTGGATTAACAACTACTTACTCAAACTTATTTCCTTCAAAAATAGAATATTTAAACAGGCCAAGACTACGGGTGCATGGTCATGGGATCAATACAAAATGATTCGAAACTGGGTGACAAAAGAAATAAAGCAAGCAAAAAGGACGTATATTTTGAACCAAATTTATTCTGGTCAGGATACTACCAACAACCAACATCGGCTCTTTGTCTTTCTCACGGGGCGCGAGAAAAAGAGTACTGATATCCCGTCAATAGAAGTAAATAATGAAATAATAACAAATAAGGAGGAAATTATGAATTTCATTAATTCTTACTTTGCTAATATAGGGACCAACATATGTAATGAATTAAATGGAAATCGGATGCGCAACAATAACACCACGTTCAATGACTCGGCAATTATGTATAATAACTCCCCCCGGACACAGTGATTTCAATTTAAACCTGTCTCCACTAACACTATTTTTAAAGTACTCACAGCACTTGATGTTAAAAAAGGCTGGGGAATTGATGGTATTAATAATCGTATATTACGACTTCTTGCACCGTGGATATCAGAACCCCTAACGGACATAATAAATCATTCTCTTAAGTTTGGTATAGTTCCTGACTCTTGGAAACATGCGGTGGTCACTCCCATATTCAAAGGAGGATCGCATACTAGTATAAACAACTATAGGCCTAGTTCTATAACACCAGCTCTTAGTAGAGTCCTTGAGAATGTGGTCGATAGTCAGTTAGAAGAACATATAGAATGTAACAATCTCATAACCGAGAAACAGTATGGTTTTCGCAGGAACCGATCCACCGAACTATTGCTACTAGAATTAATCACGAAGTGGCGAAACATACTAGACGTTAAAGGAAAACACTACATTGGTTTACTTTCCTTAGATATCAGCAAAGCATTTGATACCGTGCAACCTCATTTATTGTTGAAAAAATTATACGGCCAGTTCAATTTATCTAAAATAGCATGTAAATGGTTTCAAAGTTACCTACATAATAGAGTAATAAGTACGAAACTTGGTAATACTATTTCCAAATGTGCCGATATTCAAATTGGGGTACCACAGGGATCAATCCTTGGACCTAAACTGTTCAACTTATTCATTAATCATCTTGCACGATCTGTGAAAAATATGGAGGTTTACTTGTATGCTGATGATTGTCTCTTTTTTCTCTACTCTAATTCTTTAGATCAATTAGCTCACACTATTGAAACAAACATTCCCTGCGTGCTTAACTGGTACAACGCAAATAATCTAAAAGTGAACACATCAAAAACACAAGCATTAATCTTATCAACAGACAAATGCACACGTTCCGTAAATGACAGAGAACTTCTGATAGGAAACAATAAGATATCTACAAGTGCTACATTGAAATATCATGGCATACCTCTTGATTCAAAACTATCGCTTACGCAACATGTTAAAAAGATATGCTCCAATGCTGTGCCGAAAATCAAGATTCTTCAGTACATAAGCAATTATCTACCTATCACTCACAGAGTAAAGTACTACACCTCGTATATTAGACCTATTCTTGAGCACTATGGTGTGGTTCTGTACGGAATCAACCAAACCAACATAAAAAATATTGAAAGGATGCAGAAATGGGCTATTCGGATAATGCGAAAAGCTCCGCTCTCACTCTCGACCTCCAAATGTAACGAATCAGTGTTGTTGTCTACCCTTGAATACAGAATTAAATACCTTTTCTTGGTGCAAGTGCACAAAGCTATTTATTCGGCACACCACCGAACACTAAGTGAATTCATCCCTATTTTCGACAATAAGTTTTATAGTAATTTTGCGGTCTAACAAATCTAACAATGTTCACATTCCGAAGTGTAATAAGACAAATTATGGCATGAAATCATTTTCTTATTTGACGAGCAGAGTTTGGAACCAACTTCCAATTGGATTGAAAAAAGAGGGAAAGCTAAATATTTTCAAAAGGAAAATCAGGGACGTAATATATGACTACTGAACAGTGCGCACGTTAGGTCATCATTCACTTACATAATCACTCATTGTATATAATCAGCCATTTCAACCTTGTAAACTTTCAACTATTCACTATTTACCCAAATGTATTTTTTGTTTCTTTTATCATGATTTTGTGTGTTTTTTTTGTTTTCCCATCATTGTGTTATACACTAACTACATATCATAAGCAGGGACATGTATATGGTACTGATTTTGTAACTTTTCTATATCTTTTTTATGCTTTGGAATATTATTTGTCTTATGTATGTTTTGTTCTGTTACTGTAGGGCAACAAGCTCTTCTTTATGTAACCATTATTTATGTTAAAAGAATTGTATAGCTTAATGCAACCCTACACTAAATAATAAATAATAATAATAATAATGTCTGAAACAAAATGTTTTTAGAGATGATAAATATATTGAGAGCATCGTGAATTTCATTTCTAGTCTTCGTATCTTTCATCCCTTTGAAAATCTCAGAAATTCTGTGAGTACTGATAACAGCGTGAATCCTGAGAAAGGAGAAGCTGGGAAAATATTCTGTCTGAAATGTGTTTTAAAACTGTCACCGACTATACATTTAAGAGGAGTGAGCAGGTTTGTACAATGGATAGTAAGCTGTTCGTGTTCACAAGTAATCGATCCAAATTGATAGTTCCAGAGGTTATTGTTGTGTGCAAATACAAGAAATATGAACAAGGATGATTTTCTAACATATGAACTCTGTTAACATCCGCCATCACAATTTGATGGGGACCGATACACGAGAGCAGCAGTAAATTCTCAGCTCTCTAAGTACATAAATAATTTACAACAAACTAATGCGCACAGTCAAATACCAAGTGGAAAGGTTCAGTATGTGATTGACGGAAGAGCTCTTATACATCGAATTCCATGGAATCGTAATGAAACTTTTGAAGAAATATGAAATTCGTACATCCCATATTTGAAGCGACGTTATGGCAGTACAACTGTTGTGTTTGATGGAGAATATGAAGAGCACTCTACGAAACCCACTATCGTCGCCAGACAAAACAAATCAATGTCTCCAATTGATACTTTTGATTCGAACACAATGAATGTTTGAAAGAATGCAGATTTTCTAGCAAATCAAACGAACATGAGCCAGTTTCTTACACTTCTAAGTCACTTCTGGCAAAGTGCTGGGTGCATTTTTATTTATGAAATAGGTGATGCTGATTTGCAGATTATTTGTGAGACGCTCAATGCGGCTCAAGATGATACAACAGCTGTTGTTGGTGACGACACTGATCTTCTTGTCTTACTTA
>JAGDQP010035041.1:0-19785 GCA_022664845.1 Lepisma saccharinum | reverse complement strand
TTACACATAGTTAATTACAATTCGCTAGAAACAACATCGCTGCCAGTTAAAGCATAGAAAATAGGGAATACTTACAAAGTTCCCTTAAGAGGGCTCCTCGCTCCAACATTTTTAACATTTTTTTTAATCTTTCAAAAACTAAGAGTACTATCAAATATGTAAGTTCATAGCGCACTAGAACCTAAAAATTACTATGAAATACAATGGACAGCAACCTCGAGATCTTGTCCATTCATGAGCGATACGTTTTCAAAGATTATGACGTCATTATTTAATTGAAGTCTCAGTAGTCATCAATCGACAAAATTTCGATATCGCTGTCCATTGTATTTCATAGTAATTTGTAAGTTCTAGTGCGGTATGAACTTACATATTTGATAGCACTCTTAGTTTTTTAAATATTTTGAAAAATGTTAAAAATGATGGGGTTGGAGCGAGGAGCCCTCTTAAGTAGCTTTATTTTGGACAACAGTCCAGGCTTCCCAAAGTATAAGTCCAGATCCCTAGCCTGTTTTGGTGCCTAAGTCGTGAACGAGAACAAAACGTTTCACCAGGATGTTTTCTTGATGCCAATCAATAGCTAATTTAGATTCAAGAAAGAGAGAGAGAGAGAAAAGAGAGAGAGAGAGAGAGAGAGAGATCAACTTGTCTCTGGTATTTATATATTTTTATTGTGAAATGCTCTGATAATTTCCGTTTTTACGCGAATTTAAACAGTTGTTTATAACGAAACTAACTCTTTATGCAGAATTTGTTGTAATGTGTTACTGTTAGCAATGTATTGTATAACTGATCACTTTCCTTGAGAATTATCATTTTAGCAATATTTTTTTTTTAATTTTACATGGATTTGTACTTGTAATTTTTACAGAATATTGCGTTTTTATATTTGCCTTGTTATTAATTTCCTTTGACATTTCTATTAAAGCGTTAGCTTACATTTCGGTATTGCATATTTAATTATTTTCTGCTAAGTTTCTTAAAATATCAAATTATTTTCAGACGTCTCTAAGGTAAGAGAACTCACCAAACGGTATACGAGAAGTGATATAATTTTTAATGACAACAGACAACAGACGTATGGGATGATCATGCTTCTGGGGGTCAGAAATTTTGGGGATTGTTAGGGTGGTAGGAAAATCCCTGGCAATGATAAGTAGTCCTTGTGGACGCTGGGTTGTACAATTTGTTTTTCACACAGGATTTTCAAGTCATTAAAGTTGTTCACGGAAATCGGCAGTTTTTTGGTATAAAGTTTCTTCAGTTCTAGTCCTGATGCTGGTTCATTCAACCAGCATCGATGTGAAACTTCTCAGCACCTTGTGACAGTGAATACAGACAGCATTTCCACATGGGAAACCCCAGGCAAAAAAAAAAAAAAAACTAATTTGTTGCTTACTACCTTTCTCAAGTAACCAAGACATACACTTGAGGGGGAACATTCTTCATTGACTTTCAATAGCTCTTGAACAGTGCAGCAGAGTGTTACAACTTTTTTACAGTAAGAACACTGAGGCATAAGGAACAACCTAATGTAAAAAAAATGTGAGATTTCCAGAAAATGTGGGTTATGACCTTTTTCCTGTACGGTGTCGATGATGTTTTAGATTATAGAGAAGTCAACGAAACTGATCTATAGTAGGCACCCGGCAGTGAATATACGAGGTCTTTTATGATTAAATACAATCGGATCAGTTACCGTTTAAGAAGTACAGTTTTCGGCTCATGTATAATGCTACCTATATCTCTCATCATAACAGCCATCAACCGAAACTTACACTGACGAAAAATGATTTCTTAAATGTAGGGAAAAAGGTTCTTATTAGTCCACTGAGGAAAATTAGAATATGTTGGATTGAAATTAAGATAACTGAGCTTGTTTCCAAAAGAAGATGTTCTTATTTTAAATTAAATGAGAAAGCTGATATCTCATTTCTTGTAACAAAATGCACAGATAAGAACATTTTTCTCAATTTTAGGAAAACGTTTTCTACTCTGAATCAGAAATACTATTAGTAAACAAGTAGTCGAATTCTGAATATTCTACTACACAAAAAATGATCACTATACTAAAAGAGGGTCGAACTCTGATCTCCTGGTAATTTGGGAATTTCTCTTTCGCTGGGCTGACATACTGTAAAAAATAATTGGCAACGTTGTTTGATATATCTAGTCATGTTGCAGATAAGTGTAAGTGTGTGCAGTAATCCTGCTGCGGCTGAAACGTGTCTGTCAAAAACAAGGAGAGATTTCTTTTCTGCGGTTGGAGGTTTTTCCCCCCATCCAGGGCACCTTTCGCACATGAAAAGAAAATGAAAACTGTTTCTTATCGTAATCAAACATGCAATTCTGATCAAGTGTTTACTGCCGTCATCACGTGTTTTAAAGAAACGGAAAATATTCTAAGCGAATGGGGGATTTCGATCTCTACTCGGCAAATAGAAAAATTTATTAGAACGTGAACCGTGAAAGTAACTTTGTGTATATTTCGGGATTCGGGCAACTATTTCTCACCTTCTGTACTGTTTTGTTGTACTGATGTCTTCAGTGTTAATTTAATCCAGTCACTAGAGTTCGAGCTTGACTTCGAAGGAGGAAGGTTCACTCAGAGCGCTCAGTTGATGGGCAGAGCTTGTTAGCGGAGTGCTAGTGAGTGTGGGACTGGATTGGAAACTGTTTAGTTATATTAACAGTGTGTTAGTGTGAATTATTAGCAGTCAAATTCAAATAGAGATGAGTTTTCCCAGGATTACGTCAAAATACAGTTAAGATAGACGTTCATGTATTAATACATAGACCAAATGGAGCTGTAGTTCATGATATGGTTTATAATGAATTTCATTTGACAGAGGAAGAGCTTTTGTCGTAAGAAATTTGTAAATAAAAGTTGACCCTTTTCGTAAAATTGAATAGTATTTTACCGCAGAAAGAATAGTCAAGCACCGTAACGTAGTGTTATTCTCATAGAGGAAGACAGTAGATATAAACTTCCTTTTAATATCGCATTTCCAGAAGCAGAAGTGGTTACTGCTTATACAGTACCTCAAGAACTCACTAATGATTTATTGATATAGAGCTTACAAAAATATGGGGAAATATCTAAAGTTATTTCTGTTAAATACCCACAAGGTTCTATATGTAATGGTTTAATACCTACTTACTTACTTACTCTATGGGTTACGAAACTCACAAGTTCATCACCGCAGTAACAAATGTTCTCCATAAGATTCTATCGTGGTCCAGATCAAGCCAATTTTTATCACAAACACCTACTTTTCCAAGATCCCTTCTAATATTAACCTCCAAAAGTCCTCTCCGTCTTCCGAGCGATCTCTTTCCCTCCGGCTTACCAGTCACGATAGAATATAATCTTTGTTTCTCCCCAATCTGAGTTACATGGCCTGCCCACCTTTATCGTTGTCGCGATTATCATTATTCTTACAATATCGGGTAAGTCGTAAAGTCCGTAAAGTTCTTCATCATGCAGTCTCCTCCATTCCTCAGTCAACTCGTTCCGTTTCGGCCCGTATATCTTTCTGAAGACCTTTCAAACATTCGTAATTTATGCTTATCTGCTGAGGTCGTACTCCAACTTTCGTACCGAGCCGCCGTAGCTCAGTGGTAGAGCGTTGGCGTAGCATTCGGGAGGTCGTGGGTTTGATCCCAGCGACCGACCATCCTGACTGAGGTTTTTCCAAGGTTTTCCCTCAGTCACACCAGGGAAATGCCGGGATGGCACCTTCAACATAGGCCCTGGCCAACACCTTCTCGAATCCTTTCCCCTCCTCTATCTCAGCCTGAGCCTTAGATGTCTAAAGGAATTAAATAAAATTCAATTCAATTCAATTCCAACTTTCGTAACCGAAAAGTATTACAGGCAGAATACCGTTCTGTATGTTTTCAATTTCAACTTTCTTGATATTCATCGCGAGGTTAGAAACATGCGGACTGATTAGAAACATGCGTTGCCCGATGCTAAGCGACTTTTTTATTTCTTCCGTGACCTCGTTTGTGCTTGTTACATATTACCCCAAGTATTTAAATTTGTTTACTTTCTCTATGTTCTCATTCTTATTTGTTATGTATCTATTTCCGTTATTCTTAGTATTTCGGTTTGTCATCATGTATTTTGTTTTCTTTATGTTTACCTGTACTGTAGACTTATCTCATCGCAGGCTTCTACTAAGACACTTTGTAGTGCATCTATATCGTTTCCTATTAAAACTACATCACCCGCGTATACGAAGAGTTGATTCAAGTCATTCAGTGTTAGTCCTTTTTTGTATTTTTTTTAAATCGCATATTCTAATGCAAAGTTGAACAGTAATGATGACAATTCATCACCTTGTTTCAATTCGTTGCGAATTTAGAAACGATCTGATATATTATTACCTATATACGTGATCTGTTATGGGGCCGCCTAGAGACATCCTCACTAGTTGAACAAGTTTTTTCGGAATTCCAAATTGTATCAGGATATCGTATAGTTTTTCCCTTTTGGTAGAGTCAAATGCTTTCTTAAAATCAATGAATAACTGGCGAGTCCCGTTGTATTCCCATTTCTTCTCGGAGATTTGTCTCAAGGCGAAAATAAATGATTACCGTATATATTTGTATAAAATTTAATTAATAATAAAAAAGTCACTAAGACGCTGGACTTCTAATTAAAGAACCCATGTTCAAATCTCACTTGGGGCTTCTAATTTTTATTTTCCTGAAACCTGCGAGGTCGCTGTTTTTTTTTGTTTTTTTGTTTTTAGCCAAGTTACAGGAAATTTTCAGGCAATCTAGCTTTCTCCAGTAATGTCTCCGAAAAAATTTAACAGTGCAGTAGCACTGTGGAATTCTGTACAGTACTCGGAATAACAAACATATAATTCGGTTGTATTGAATTGAATTGTATTTATGGGTCTTTTGACATCTGTGGCTCAGGGAGAGATAGGATAGGGAAGAGAATGTGGGGAAGAAGGCGGCCAGGGCCTAATGTTCTAGGCATTGGCCTAGTGTGACTGAAGAAACATCCTAGAAACAAGCTTCGTCGGGATGGCTGGTCTCCGGGCTTGAATCTGGAATTTTTCGAATGCAAGACCAAGGCTCTACAAATCGATCTATAGACAGAACAGTCATAACTCAGTTAGTAGAGCGTTGTCTGCTGTAACGACCCAATTTTGGTTGGTCGCTACATATCTTGCCCTCTCCCCTTTTTTTATGTGTATCGTCTTCTTTTATGTTCGTACTTTGTCGGCAATATTTTCGTCTTCGGCTTTCTACAAAGAGTTTATTTGTCCAGATGACAAATGTAGATTAGCCATACAAAACACTCCTTTGATTGTTGTTTGGCGGGATATGTATTTTATTGTTTTTTTTTTATTTATTTCTTTGCACATTTTATTCTATCATTTTCTTCAACTAATTTTCTTTCGTTGAAAATCTTCATAAACAGTTAAAAAGATCTGATTGTTGTTTTATTTTTGTCAGAATTTTTGTTGTAACCCCCTCCACACTTTTCGCTCTTCCTTCTGTTTGGTTCTCTTTTTTGGCTGATTCCATTCAGGAGTTGGAACATGATCGTCGAGCAGGTGAAGCTGCGAAAAATTACGCTGCCTCAGAAAATTATATTAACCAAAGTTTAATGCAGCCAATGTCGAAAAAGTTTAAATAAATACAGAGCAGCGACCATTGGTATATTAGAACAACTTTTAGGAAGCTGTTACTCCCGTTTCCTTAAAAGGGGAGCTGTGTATCGATTGCTGCAGTTTGCAACTCTCACCCTCCATATTGACTTGAACCGGGAGTGGACTGGAAGGAGCATATCAACAGGCATCTTAACAGGGGTTTGTTATGTGAAGTAGAGTTCATCAGTGTGTGAAGTGATTTATTGCGGTATATGTGGTGTGCAGTGTTGGTTTTCTGAAATAAATAAAAAAATAATTTCAGTGTGGCTTGATACCCTCTGTGAGTGTGTGTGTGTGTGTGTGTGTGTGCAGGTAGTTCAGTGCTTTATTCAATATGAATTGGTGTATTTCTTCTGTGTGGTGATGTGCACCGCAAGGATGTCTGCTTAATTTGATAGGCGCTGGGAGCCGAATTACTTTTCAGGTAATATGTTTAACATCTTGAAATTCCTCTCTTTCTCTTCCGAAAAATCCAAGTCTGGTTCACCCATATTTAGGTAACTAAATCTCAGCACAGTAGAAGATAATCCGTATACTTTGAATATTTACCCTTGTACTATAGTGGATACCATCATTTAGAATGCACGTTAATTTTCCGTTCAGCATTTTTGTTTGCTCTTTCGGAACTGATATGTTTGAAATTACACGATCTTTCTACATAAGTACGGTTGTCAAACGTAAGATTTTAACGATTCGCTATGTTCGTTTCGGTAATTAGAAAAGATTCAAATCTTCTTCGCTGCATTTGCAAACATAGGCCAACTTCGCTCAGTTAAATTCATGTTGTGATTTTACACCTAACCTGGTTATAGCGTATCATGTTTGTATTGTCTGAACGGGGGTTAGACTGTGTGAAGTTTGAAAAATGGAAATTATGTACAAATTTATCTAATAACAATTTTGGAATTTTAACTCTAAATTACTACCCAGTTGTTATATTATAAATAAATATTTTAGTCGAAAGAAATATTACTCTCTTGTAATTGTAGAAGTTCTGTTTAACTGGGCTGAAGTATAGTATGTTTACCTTTTTGAGAAATAATCTAATCTTTTACTTTGGAAAATAATTGTGCAAAAATCTTGCCTCTGTTTTTAAACAGTGCTTCTGTAGTGAAGATAATCTACAATTTCAATATGTGAAATAACTGCATATTTAAAATTCGTTTTGATGTACAAAAGATTTTCTTCAAACATTTTTTTTTTTTTTCAAGACGTTAAGGTCTTTTGCACTGCGTTTTGTAAAACTTTTAGTAAAATAAATTACATTTTACCAGTTACTTCTTGTGTCAAGGGTTTCATATAATGTAGATTAACTACCATCACTGTGGTATTGCTGGAAAGGTTGTCAACCTTCCGTCATTTCAGTCCGCGAGGTGTTAATTTATCCATATGTGAGAAAGTGGTTACGAATGAAGTTACAGTTTGATATTTTGATTCAATGCTTCAGTAATCTTAGGGAATAGTCAAATCAGTTAAGTTTACCTAAATTTGCGTGTTTAATGTTAACTAACGCTCGGCTGTGTTAAGCCTTGTTCTATTTTAGGGGCCTAGTTGCGTTAGGTCGCTAAATTAGCGAATTGTGTTTTGCTTTTCTGCAGGATGTTCTCGCCTGCGTCCCCCATTCTTTGGGTCCTTTTTCCTGGTGTTCTGCTTTTGCCAACTCTCTGCGTTTTGGGCACTTCTTACGGGCTTCTTCCATGCATGTTTCGTGTCTAGACTAGAATGTGTTTTGTCTTCGATGTGGTTGAAGCAGGGTGCTGATGGGTAGGTACCCTTCCTGCCTTCAGGTCCGATAGCGGTTTTCTTCGTTATGTGCCCTCTCCTGTCACGTTCTGGCGGCTTGTCTGCAAGTAGGTTTGGCCACGTTGAGTTGGGTAAGCCCCCTTTTTGCAACAGGGTCCCGTGGGCCCTTGGTTTGCTTGTTGAGCCTACCTACTTTTATTCGAGCAGGCTGGGGACATTACACTGCGCATTCGGGATGTCCTGGGTTGGATACCAGTGGACAACCATCTTGACAGTAATTTCGATTTTTTTTCTCAGTCATTTCAGACAAATACCAGGACCGTACCTTCAATTTAGGCAGTAGCCGACTCCTTCCCTGTATCCTTTCCCTCATCCTATCCTGGCCTGAGCCATATATGCCTAAATTCATTCGAACTGTAGCACTCCAATACGTAATTGGTTGCATCGTTAGCTCAGCAGTAACATAAATGCTTGGAAAGTGGACGAGTAGAATTCGTTTCCCTCCCAATACAATTTTGACTTCTTTGTGGACCTTTCCACCGCAAGCTATTTGAGTGAAAAAAAAAACTAGTGTCTAATTGCTGTCACGTTTACACACCAGATATTTGTATCGTACAAACATGAGATACGTTTATTGCATTAAAGCTGATTCCTTAAGAAACTCAATTATAGAACTTCGTAAATTATCTTCTGAATAAATGTTTTGACTGTAAATATGACTCGTTTCTGTGCACTTAACTATAAATTAAATTACCTGAGATAAATCTAATGAAACTTAAAGATATAACGAGATATAGAAGTGATTTCGAGATATAACGCATTTAAAGAACATTGCAACCTGAAAGTTCTCAGAACATTGTAATGCAATACTGATTTCGCTTCTTGTGATTACGTGTTTCTCACACAATTACGTACACGATGAAGCAACTGGAATTAATACATAATTATACTTAGTTCTATTCAAGCTAAGAGAAGAAGTGATTGCGTAAAAATTGCATGATCTTTAGAACGATTTCATCGTTCTTTAAAGCAATTTCTTAGACATTTTGTTTCAGAGAACCAACAACACTGGGATTCCTATATCACACACGCCCATTTTGTGTACAAAACTACAAGTACCTCATTCTAATCTCATGAAATGATATTCGGAATAAAAGCAAATATACCGGGAATTCTACAAAAGAAACTGCAAGAACCAATGTATAATTTCGATGACTATGTTAAAAAGTTGAAACTGGAATTACAGGAAATACATCAATTAGCAAAACTAAAATTACAAGTTTGTAAAGAAAAGAAAAAGGAATATTATGATCTAAATTCAACGAGTTCCTTTCTAAAGCTGGTGACCAAGTCCTATTGTACGTAGAGGAAGGTCCAAGAAATTATTCTTTTGAGAAGGACCTTATACAGTACTGAATACTAAAGGCGTAAATTGTATGATAAAGAAAGAAGGGAAACCTGTGACAGTGCATTCTAATGGATTAAAATTTTATTACTAATTAGTTGTAAGAAAAGTGTCAAAATTAGATTTAACAAAAGTGAAATTTAGGGGAATTCTAATTTTAGTAATTATATGTTCTACATCGGCTGCCAATGGAATCCTTGGCATCCGCACCAAGAAATAATAGAATTCTCCTGGACTTTACTATAATAATCTAGGTTTTACTCAACTGTACAATGTAGATTGGCGATTGATGGTGTGTGTGAATTTAAGCAGTTTAGAGTATATTTTAATGCTGTGGTTAAATATATGATTCTGACCAAGCAAATGTGGAACTCGATATGGTAGGTAAATAAAACTAATTGTGAAAATATTAATGACAATCAAATTCCACAAAAGTTAAATAGTCTTAAGACAATGCGAGGCATAATTAAACAAATTACTCATGTAACTGACCATAAAGAAAAACGAGGTGTATTAAATTTTGTTGGTGAAATTTCTAAAATTCTTTATGGCACTTTACATTCACATGATGCAGAGTATTATACTAATCAAATTAGTAAATCAGGAAATGAACAAGTTGATTTCTTGAAATTAAGTAAAGATCAGATGATTGATATAAAATCCACTTTAAATTTAGTAGATAACACATTGTATGCTGTTGAAAACAACGAACAAATGCTTAGCAAAATTTGACGCATATTCAAGACTCCAAGACTCTTAAATTAAGGGAATTCTAAATTAAATAAAGAATTTTTGAGTTTAAAATTTAAACTATCGCTAAATGAGCACATTGAAAAATTAGATATACTTTGATGTACCTTAATTTAAAATCATAATATTATATTGTATTAAGAATGATCATAAATGCACAGAAAAGTATTTTACAACCTGAAATAATAACACCGAATCAAATCTTGAAACATTTTAAAAAGCTGAACTGAACGCAGGTGTCCCATTACCTATTCTTATTAGCATCTCATATGGATGCATGTTGTTAAAAAAAATTATCTTTAGTACAAAACAATACCATTCCCAATTAAAGTACCCAATATAAAGGGGAAATATATTTTCATTCAACCCGAGAAAGATATTTTATTGGTTGATGGTACTAAACAACGTTATTTAAAATTAAGTGAAAATGAATTTCAAATCTGTAAATCGTTATCAACTGATTGGTTTGTTTCTAAACAAAATTTTCCAATTCTGTCCACTCATTTGCATGAGGATCATGAAGCAAAACTTTTACTGTATATAAGAAGCGTACCAAGTGCTTGTAAGGGTAATTACTTTAACTAAACTAATGTTAATTTCCCTTGGTTCTAATGACTGGATGTACATTTCGAACGAAAAGAAAAATTAACTACTGTATGTATAAATAACGATCCATACGATGTAATATTAAAGGGATCAAGAAAACTACATTTAGACCCAGGTTGTAAAGCATATGATTTAAGGACTCTAATACAAGTTCAGAATGTAATAGGTACTAATGTGACTTACAAAGATATATTACCTAAATTTGATTTGTCTTTAGAGTGCTGTGAATTAATGGAAAAAAAGTGCCTTCGAAACAAATTTGTGTGGAATTACCTCTTAAACATGTTATTAATGCTGATAATGCTCTTAAATTTGCTAGTTGAAATCCAGCAGAAAACAGCTGAAGAACGATGGAAACCGTCACATAATAACACTCTTACTAAATTATCTTTCTTGCATATTTTTGTGAAGCGGTCATAATTTTAATAGTAACTTAATATGTTGTATATGTTTTAACTGTGGGTGTTATAAGCTCTTTTATAAATTGTTTCAAAACGACTACTCCTGCTGTAAACAAATTGTTTTAAACCAACTATTGTTAGTACACAGTAAAAATATAGCTGTGTTAATTCAACACAATGCGGTGTCCCAGCGTGACTACCACTTTTTGTGTTAAATCAACACAACACACGGCGTTGATTTCGGTACTGGAAGAAAAAGATTACACCTGCAGCAAGATTTGAACTTGGGTTGTTGAGTTAGAAGTCCAATATCTTATCGTCTTGGCTAAATCAATAGACAGAAACAACGCTCGATTCAAACAGTATAGAGGATAAAATTGTTGGTGAACCCAAAACAAACAAAGTTACTCTCACGACTTATGTCATGATTTAATCACTTTTCCATTTGTCAATTACGGATCAGAATTCCCATTCATTGAGAACATGTTCCATTTTTATGAAAGTAAACGCAACATTTGACATGTTGTTACGATAAGAAAGCCGTAATGTTGTCTGGGCAAGTGTTTGACTGTCGCCATCTTGCTTGCTTTCATAGAAATGGAATATTCTCAATGAATGGAAATTCTGGTTCCCAATCGACAAATAGAAAGTGATTAAACCATGGGATAAGTCGTGCAAGTAACTTAGTTTGTTCTGGGGGTTCAGCAACATATATTTGATTCCATACACTGTTTGAATAAATAGTGCAGTCGTTTAATTCAAATGTTGTTAAATAAATATCGTTTGCATCTAGTGCTTTTTCTGTCTGACAATTTAGCCAAGTCGATAAGACGCTCCACTTCTCACTGAACAACCCATGTTTAAATCACGCTGCAGCCGTAACCTTTTTCTCCCAGTACCGAAATCAGCACCGTGTGTTGTGTTGATTTAACACACAATAAGTGATAGTCACGTTGGAACACCACATTGTGTTGAATTAACACAGCTATTTTTTGCAGTGTAGAATTCAACAACGCATAGTGGGTCAGAATGTCAAAAACGTGGCCAAAAATTAAAAAAAAGTTTCTAGTTAGAAATTTTGAACTAGTAGGTTGGCTATAGTAACTTTGGGACTATGAAATCCCTCCCACAGAAACGGTCGAGCATTTCTTACGACGATTGTATTTCAGGTCAAACGTACTACTAATGTGTGCGCGAGTCATCAGGCTAGTCGGGCGGAAGACCTGGTGCGTCGTTGCCGTGAAATATCTTTGTGCTGTGTAGGTGAATTAAAAAAAAAAATTAAATGGAATCTGCTTCAGAAGGTAGGTGCTTAATTGAAAATGGCAATTTAACTTTTAATCAGATACTAAGAATTATTTTTTTTTCAATCAACGTTCAAACCGAAAAATGAAAAAGCTTATTATAAAATATAAAGAAAAAAGAGAGATAAGTTACGTATCCCACGGCATTCTGCTAAATTTCGAATTGTCTGATAAAGTATATACTATTTTATTCACGAATCAGCCTTAAACCTAACTACTAGCCATTACTCCGGTAATGATCCACATTTGAAGTGGCAGCTGCAATATTTCGTTATTTAAGTATTTTGTTTAACTAGATTAAAAAGTTAATCATTGGTCCAAATTCATACAAATAACGTATTAAACAATATTTATAGCATAGTACAGGACAGGACAAAGGACAGGAGGAAGCAAGGAACGTACGCATATGTGGTCCTGGGGATCCGGATCCCCTACTCAAAAGTTCAGACGTTTTTGTGAAATTAGTATCATTTTTGGCGGAATTTTAGGCATTTTACGTAAATTTCACACCTAGACAGACCTCGGATACCCCCGAAATCAACTTCTCGGTGCGTGACTGAGAGGAAGATAATGCTCTCTCTCTTCAAGGGTTCGACACATAACTTAGAAAAAGACAGTCGATTCCGGGATATACTTATTTGAATCACATGTTCGTTCTATTCCAGCTTAACGTTTGAAACTGATACTTTTAAGGTATTTTTGTGTCTTGTTAATGTTTAATAATATATTTTTACTAAATAATTGTAAATGTAATAAAAATTAATTTCTCAAGTAAAATAAAAATATTATAGATACGCTACGCAAACGTTATTTACAATACATTTTCTTACATATAAATAATAAATGAATAAATAAGCAGTGTGCGAATTAACGGAAGGATGAGGGGAAAATTCCTCCTGTGAATCTGCGTGCAGACGTATGTATAATATCAGAAACTGACGAGGTTCCAGGTCACAATTAGGATGACGATACAGACGGCGATAGCGATGATGAAAATGATTGGTTGGAGATTCGGGTGAAGATTTCGGCAATTATCCATATGCGGTTAAGAGTGAAGAAGCAGCTGTCCATAAAAATGGGAGAGAAGAAGAAATGGAAGGATTACAAGATTAAAAACTTCATATAAATTAGATTGTAATTTCTTTTCTATACTATTTGTAACCCTTTCTTCTATAATGAAGCCTTTCTGAATTTTCCAATTTTAATGTCAAATTTGTAATTAGCACGTTCAAAATTCATAATATACCGATTTTTGTTCCGTTAATTCTATTTTTTTTTTCGATTTGGTCCTCCATATGCGATCCGCCATGTTGAATGTTCCCATTTGATGTCAAATTTGTAATTAACACGGTCAAAAAACCTTATATACCGATTTTTGTCTACATTGAGAGAGATTTTGAATTTTAGTCATGTTTTAGACATTCTAACCCTCTGTGCAACGTGATGATGTCTCCGAAAAATAAATAATTTTGAGCCATATTGCAAATCGAATTGAAGTACACGAACCAGAAAAAGAATTGCTTGCTGGTGTGAAAATGTAAGTAGGAACTCATTAATTTATAATGACAGAAAATATACTCCGTTTTAAGCCAAAAGTCGATTTGAGTGCTGTTTATCGAAAATAAGATTTGATTGAAAACTTTGCTAGTCGTTTGTAAAATGATTTTGATACTAGAATTTCGTTCTAGTTTAAGATGGAAATTTATTATTGAGCTTAATGCTTAGAGGACGAAAAATCGATTAAATACCGATATATGAGGAATGTAATTATTAGAGGTTTAATCTTGTATTGCAGGTATGTGTGCATATGTTGAATCCAGCAATTATGTGATATTTCCATTGATTCAACAATGTAAATAAAACTTCAGGGTTCTATTTTGCTGAGATAATTTGAGATTTTAAGATGACGTGTTTTCAGATTTTAGTTATGTATTTTTCGATTCGTATTCTTGTGTGTAAAACAATGAAACTACAACTGAATAATACCGTATTTTTTATACGTTTTAAGATATACTGTGTTACACGTCTGTTAATGAGCATTCATTGAGTAAATGAATATCTTGAAATTGACGACTCGCTTTGATCCTTGGCTAATTGTACATACTAAAGTAAAATAGAATCCACATAGCATAAGTAAGGATAATTTGAGATATAAATCCTACATACATTAGAATCATAAATTATTATTTATTACACTGGCGAACGAGGTTGTGCAGTCATAATTTTGTATATTAGCTACTGAAATCGAGAGCTCAAATTTTTCAAGCTGAAGTCGTTAAAGCAAAATTGACATTTTCTAAATTTGTAGATGTGATTCAGGTTAGATTACGTTGATAATAATCATGGCTAATAATTCAATTGTGTTCGCTTCTTATGATTCTCGTCGAAACAAAGTCTTTATATCTTGAACATCTCGAATGCCATTGTAAAGTTTCTGGCATAGGTGATTCCAAGAAGGTTGATCTAATCATATCATCACTTGGCAACGATGCATATGAAAGGTTGAAGATTAGTATTTCACCACAGAAAGTAGCAGATTTATCATTAGATAAACTACAAAGTGCACTGCTACAATTATTTGAAAGCAAAAGTAATTCAACATATACAAAAGAAATATAACAAACATTATAGAGTATCATCAAAATCGTTAAGATATATTATGAAAAGTCTCAGATATAGTTAACTAAAGCAGACAATATTTGCAAAAGCAAATGCATAATACAGTGCAAAGATGAAATCGGAAGCTAATATCCAAGCCGACAGTTCAGTAACGATGGTAAATGTAAAAGATAATACGAATTTCAATAGGGACGTAAAACGGGTAGCATTATTAGATACAAAACCACACTTAATAAATATAAGGTTACAGGGAAAAGATGTATTCGCTGAAATTGACTCAGGAGATTGTGCAAATATAGTGTCGGCAAAGTTATATAATTCATTACCGGATCAGAAAATTTTACAACCTACAGTTTGTAAGTTTTATGCAGCGAATTTTACAAATTTACAGCTGCTAGGTAAGGATGTAATAATGGTGCAGATGGAGTCACAAATAGTATTTCCAGAGCTTTTTATTGTACAATATAAACTTCGGTATGTCATAATGGGACGCACAGGTTTAAATATGTTATGGTCACAGTGGAGGGAAAGTGTTTCAGATAGAAAAAATAATTCTGGTTCAAATTTCATTCTAGAAATAAATAACAACATTGCTAGTTTAAAACAACAATTATTAACAGAATTTAACGAAGTTTTTAATGATGACGTTCAAACTCCAATAAATAATTATGAAGTATCACATACCCTGCAGTCTTGAGAAAAAGGTATAATATGCTATTGAAAAGTTGAAAATTAAAAATATATTGGAACCAATAGCTTACTCTAGATGGGCAATACCCACAGTAATAGTTCCAAATAAATCTGGGGCGCTGCGAATTTGTGTGGATTCCAAGGTATCCGTTAATAAAAAAACTGGATAAAATGTATCCACTCCCCACAATGATATTTTATATACATTACAATGTGCTGACGCATATATAGTCCTGGATTTGCACCAGGCGTATCAATAGCTGCCAGCGTCTGAAGAATCGCAAAAGGCATTATCTATAACAATACCATGGGGTCTGTACATATTGAAACGTCTCCCGTTTGGGCTATCAAGTCACCTTTTATTTTTCAACAGAACATGGATGACGTATTAAGGAAGTTCGGTTTTGCAAGGGCATATATTGATGATGTGTTCATCGGTGGGAAGGGTACAAAGGAATGTTATGAGAATACGTTCTTGGTATTAAAGAAATTTAGGCAGCTAAACATCAAGGTAAAAAAGAAAAATACATTTTTTTTCCTCATGAGGTAGAATATTTAGGGTACTCTATATCTGCCGAGGGGTATATTCCCTTACAAAAGCACAAGGAGGTAATCCATCAATGCCCCAGACCATTTTCAATGTTCAATTGAATTATTATTTTATTTATTTATTTCAAAAGCACATTCCACATTTAGCGACTCAAGCACACATGTTGAATGCCTTACTTTAAAAGAATAAACGTTGGAACTGGACAGAAGAGCATCAAAAACAATTTGATCACATTAAACAATTAATAATCCAGTGCACTAGGAATCAAGTATACAATCCTAAAAGGGAAGCATTCTTAATCGCAGACGCCAGTTCTAATGGCTTAGGTACACAATTGTGTAATAAACAACCAGATGGACAATTGCGCACGGTAGCTTATGCGTCAGCATCATTATCTAATACAGAGCAAAACTGCTCTCACTTTGAAAAAGAGGCTTTAGGATTGGTATACGGGGTAAAAAGAATTCATAGTTATTTATTTGGGGGATATTTCACAGTATTGACCGGCTCACTTCCTGTGAAACACGTGTTCAATGAAAATATAGCAATACCGTTATCTATAGACCCACATTTGACACGATGGACCATTTTTCTGTCGGGTTACACTTATAAAATTGTATATACTAAGAACGTGCCCGTAGCAGGTTCTCTATCACGATTGCCATCCGCAGAGAGCATAGGAAATAACATTACATCTCAAAGTTATGTTTTGAACATTAATAGTAAATCATTAGTTGTCAAATTGATACCTGATGAGATTCAGAGGAATACAGTATTACAAAAGATATTTACCTGGACAAAAGAAGGTTGGCCTAAACCTCTACCTAAAGTTCATAATTTGTCGATATACCAGAAGTATTTTACAAAAACATTCGAAATTTCAATTAATAAAAAGTGCTTATTTATGAGACAGCGTCTGATTATACCACCAGCATTCAGAAAATAAATAAAATCCATACACAACATGCAACTAGGAAAATCCACGGCTAAGACCACATTTCAACAATACTATTGATGGTCAAGCATGAATGCAGATATAGAAACGTTCATTCCAGTGTGTTAAAATTGTGCACTAAATCAAAAGGGGAGATCAGAGGTATTTGAATCGTGGAATAAAGATTCGTCACCATTTTGTCGAACACATATTTTTTTTATTTTGGCGGAATCTTTTTTAATGATCGGCATCTGTTCTAGATAGTCGCAGGTTGAACTAATGCATGGTACTACGGCACAAGAAACAATTAGGCAACTAGAAAACATGTTTAATTACATAGGATTTCCGCATATTAGTATCGGACAATGGTGTAAACAACACGGAATAAAAATTCATCAAAACCCCACTCTATCACCCGCAAAGCAACGGGTTGACTGTACGAGCGGTGCAAGAGATGAAACATTTTATGAAAAGACAGATAGTACCTCACCGAATAATAGATTGAAAAAAGAGTTAAAGGGATTGAACAAGATATTCGATTTGCAGAGTCGGAAGCGTTGCAAGACAAGTCACCGGCTCAAATGATATATGGATATGAGCCACGAACAGAATGTTACAAGTGGTATAATCAAGTTGACACAAGCAATGGGACGGACGTAGAGCGAACAGCATTCAAAGATAAAGTTAATATTAAGGAAGGATCACGGATATACGTTAAGAACATATCAAAACAATGGCTTAAATACATATATAAAAGCTCAAGTATTTAGGAAAGTAGGATTACAATAAGGGAATGGAAGAACACCAGTAGTACATATGGATCAGGTTGGGAGGCAAAATTCAAATATAAAACCCGAGCAGATGAATAAGGAAAGCTATTTGTGGAAGAACATAAAAAGTAGTTAACAGTCAACAACGAAAGAGTGCATGCGTTCAGAAAGGGAAAGACAGCCTAAAAATATATTGAATGGGAAGGCCATGATGGTATGTATTGAAAGAAAATGAAATTACAACTTTTGAATTTTTCCATGGATATATTTATGTTATATATTATGAAATATTCCTTTTGTGTAATTGAAGAGATAATTCTGATTGTGTTCTTGGTGTCTAATATTATGAAAATTGTATTTTGTAGCTCGTTGCAAGACACTCAGAAGATATACTGTCAAATAACTTTAACATAGTAACTCTACAGAAAACATGCTTTCATTGCGGTAATGAAGATCACGAAATGATCGAGTGTCAACAACTGCGAGCATGAAAGTATTCATGCATGAAATGACTGTAAGTACAGTATGCGGCGAAACAAACAGTTCTGAAATTACAACCATGTTACGAAATCAAGATTTATCAATAGAAGATGCAAGGTGACTACGATAACACATAAATAAGTGCATTGGTAAAGCAAGTGTTCAAAGTGTTCATCCTCACGTTGTAACAGCCTAGTTGCTGTTCCATTTTTATTTTTTTATTTTCTCCCTTTTTATTTTTCTTAGTCTCCGTTTTGTTTTCTTTCAGTGTGTTCTCTTTAGCTCATTCTCTTTGGTTGGTTTTAGACTCTTTGAGCGTTTTCCGCTTGGATTTTGCTTTGGATTTTTAATCGTTATCCATTCAGGTTTTCGTTAGTCACGCAGCAATGACTTGGATCTAACGCTTGTTTTTGATTGGCCCTAGTCAATGCTTCGTGACTTGTTTTTTGCTGATTGGTGTGAATCAGCCTTCTTCTCCGTTTGCTGGGAGAACTGCTCTCCCACGCCATGTTAGTTTAGTTCCAATTTTTTTAACGAAGCGACTAGATGCATGGGCTTTCCATCACCTGTACTTCCTAAGCCCTGTCTACGAAAGGTAGATATAAATACTAAATTTAACATCATTTTCGATTTTCGTCTGATTTCGTCTATTCCGATGCAAGATATTATTCATATTAAGAAGAATTAAACCGATACAAGTGCTAACAGGACTTTTCAGCATCATCATTTCGAAATGTTCACCGTGTTAAATTTTAATATTTTGGTTTTGAGATTATTTATCGAGATGTACAATATGTTCTAAATTTTAGTATGGGGCCGCTATTGACCGAATTCTTGCATTATAAATATCGGTTCGTTGGGTTTCAATAATCATATGCCAATTTCTCGTCTCCAGTTTTTCTATATCTATTCGAAATTCCCGGTTAGCCATGTTTGACAGCTACCGCATATTTTCCTTACTTGATCAAATTAGCAACATGTCTGCTCGATTATTTTTGCGTACCGCTTTGATGTTAATAGTAAATTTTAATTTATTCGACATGGTTCGATAATTTTGGTTTCAACTCCAGCCACTATTCTCCAATGAAAAAATCATATTTTATAACAATATTTTGTATTTTCAAAATTTATTCAGAACGTCTTTTGTATAACGTAGTAATCGTCTGTAATGACGTCACAAAATTATTAAGGTTAAAGTGATTCTTTAATTACCATGCATTTTGGACTAGAACTTCTTTTGTGTAAGTAATACTGTACTAAAACTTTTCTAAATTGTACAACAATATTTCGGAAATAATTTGTGAAAACATCAACGAAATTTGTTAATTATTACAGAAATTATGGACATTAATGTGTGACTACATAACTTTCAGTTCTGCTTAATTCAATGTATACCAGCGATTCAAATTTGTTTGTTTTACAATTCAACAGTAATTCTGTTCAGATTCTGATAAAATTATCATAGCCGAAAGCGTGAAATATGTAAATTGAATTATGAAATTTTTATATTTCTTCGAAAACAATCTTGAGTTTATGTTCAGTGAACGTAGTGTAGAAACCTCTCAGTTAACTAGGTACGATCTACGGTATTAGTTGATAATCCTCGTACAGTGTTTAGTAATATTTATAATGTGCAGTGAGTTATTTAATGTTTAACTTGATATCTATTGGAAATTAGCTATGAATCGTTACGTGAAGTTGACAGCAATTGATACTATATTATTTATGTGTTTCAGTAAACCTATCGTTTTAAGTAATGTGACTTTTAATTAGATTAGATCGGATCATAAATCAGTAGACCAGTGGTAGGATTCTTTCGCCAGCTGAGAAGTAATGACTTGGGAAAGGAACTATATAT
>JAGDQP010035040.1:0-19785 GCA_022664845.1 Lepisma saccharinum | reverse complement strand
TAGTTGTGTCCATAAATGTTACGGTTTGAGCAAAACAAACGGATCAAGCCATATATTAATGCTTACACGTCTAGACGCTTATCATCTCTTACAGGCTTCAAATTGTTTTTTACAAACTTATAAATAACGCGATTTATGGGAGGTCAATGGACAACGTAGGAAATCGCATTGAAATAAGACTTGTTAATTATGAGAAACAGAGTTAAAATCTTGTATGGTCACCTCGATTTAAAACGCATGCGATATATGATGACAATTTAGTTTTAGTGCATAACTTAAAGAAAACTAATTAATTAGATAAAGCCAATTAAGTAGGAGCTTCTTTTCTAGACCTTTCGAAATGATTAAAGTATCAATATAATTATGATACGAAACCACGATATCGAGAGAATATAAAATTAACCTACAAGGAAACCGACTCTTTAGGATATTCCATTAAGACGAATTAATTTTATAAAGACATGCACGAAATGATTATATATTTCTACATCAGTAAATAACAACAACCCAATATATGTAATACACCTGCAAGAAATTAAATGGAATTGAGGGAGATGAAAGATGAATATAAGAGTGTATAAATCAGTGAGATTTTTGGCGTGGGCGCTAAACTGGTTTCAATGCAAGGTTGTAATAATTAGAGTAAAATGAAAGTAGAAAGAGATTCAAGGGCATACGGAACAATGTTGGAGAGCACAATATTACATTTTATTATTTTAAACAGTGTTTACGATCAGGTGAGATGAAAAGGAGGGTGCAAAACTAAATCAGATCAGAGAACCATGATTTGTATACTGAAAATGCAAATAAAGTGGCTCTTGACGCTCATTGCGACTAACGGTGTATATTAGAATGTAAGATACATACAATGCCCTGGGGTGATTATCGATTAGAGTATTGCACATCATGAAACCAGAGCACATAAACTTTTATTTCTCTCAGATCTGAATTGTTTCTCCTTTAAACGTTTATTTTCTATGTAATTCACAAACGAATATGTATATGTATCGTGTTGTTCGTTAGCTTATAGCAATCTTTCTCTGTATGCTTACAGAGATATATGTATATGTTTGTACTTCTATGTGATATTGGTGGTTACCAATGCAAATTGGCATAAAACAAAGTTCTGAAAATCTGGCAATGTGTTTGATCACAACATTCTCACCAAATTTATGTGCACCGGAGTCACTAATTAAAGTAAAATCGACGGTTAAACTAATTTTTAGTCGCTTGACGTGCACGTGAGTTATATCTATCCTAGGAGTATGGGGTATGGGTTTAACCTAGCTTTACATTCTAAGTATTTTTCAAATAAGCTAGCGCATAATTAAAGCAACTGATATAAGTCGCATGAACATGACACGTTATCGGATGCTCTTTAAAATATTAATTATAAAGCAATTATCAGTTCTGCATCAAATGATTAAAGTAATAAAGGGTGAAATCAATGTACTACGAAATGAATTACCATCGAATATTGAAATAAAAATCAGAGAAACTCAGTAACACATGTTCGATTTACTTCAAAAGCTTGATTATGAGTTAAAGGGTGTTATTCTTATGTATTCAAAGCTGGTAAATAAAATAGATTTGACTGATGTTCGAAATATCATAAGAAAGATACAGAACGAAGTAACATTAATAAAGAATCAATTTATTTCAAACAATGCCGTACAAGATGTATTGATTGATCTGAAAACAAAGCTAAAGGAGCTACAAAATGCATTCAAAAATCTACAA
The DNA here is from genome assembly GCA_022664845.1 of Lepisma saccharinum. Lineage (NCBI taxonomy): Eukaryota > Metazoa > Arthropoda > Insecta > Zygentoma > Lepismatidae > Lepisma > Lepisma saccharinum. Next base: position 18,045 of record JAGDQP010035040.1, on the reverse strand, counting down.
ACAGCGATGAACACTTTAGAAAATGTTCTTCAGAATAATCATCCCCCAGAAGATATTCAAAAGGTGCAAAAAATCATATCAAAACTACAGAATGAACTTAAAACCATTACTGATGAATCAAATAATATACCTGGCGATATATTTAACCTACCTGTTTATATGGATGTATCAGAAAGTTTTAGAAAACTTTTGAGTTTGAAACAATCATGAATAACATTTCCCAGCTCACAAATATTCAAATTCAACTAAAGAATCTACAGGACATTGTGATTGATTTTCTTACTTAGCTAACTAGTTTACAGGGAACACTCTCGAAGTAAGTAATAAGTTAAATAGCTTTAATCTTCCTACATGCTTAATCAATATTCAGCATGTGGTGTGCACTGTTCAAAGTAATTTAATAGAAATACAAAGAACACACTGAATCAATCTGATATCGAGAGTATGCGTAAGTATTTAAACAATTCAGGCAATTTTAAAAAAAACAAAATGAATTAAAATTAAATGAAGACAAGAAGCAAGATCCAAAACGTAATCAAACAACATAAATCCTCCCTGAAGTGATAGAAAATAATAAGGTTCAATTGCGAAACTTTGAAATCAAAATATCATACTTTTCAACAGTAAAATATTATTCCGGTTTAGAAGAAGTGTTGACGAATATTCAGAATGAAGTTAAAAAGCGATACAAGGACATTCATTATGTTAATCAAATAGTGGAATAAAGTATATGATGAAATGTTTAGAGGATACTACTTTAACGCATAGCACTCTCATTGCTGATATTCAGACACAAATTAGTATTCTAGAAACAAAATATACTTCTGTGACTAATACTCCTAATAACTTATCTAAATTGTATGCTTACACTAACGAATTTCGCAATGTAGAAGATTCAATAACTCTAAGGCCTACAATGATACAGCTTTGGGAGTTGAGAAATAGTATTGACGCTTTATAAATACCGACTTTAATTTTAATAACGTTAAAATTAAGAATGATATTGTTGCAAAGCTTAAAAACCTAGAAGGTTCATTGAAAACATATATACGCTAAATACAATGAATTGTTAACATAAAAACATAATTTAAGTAGCATTCAGTTTTTTTTTAAATATATGCAATGTCTAATATGGAACTTGACTTTGATATGAATATGGTATTCTCTTTGATATGAATACATTCTATTTCTAAATTCCTTTCACTGGGAAGCTCAAAATTGTAGGTTTCATTGGATTAAGAGTAAGAATGAAGAGTTTTATGAACCTCATATACATTCAGCGTGTGGTAGACAAACATATGGGAATATATCATTAGGTATGCATGGAGGGACTCGAGTACCAGATCCACCGTTGGAGGATGAAATTGTGCTCCAGGAGTTTGATGTTGTAGAAGGCGATGTTCTTGTAGTTCGACATTTTATCCCCGCTGAGTTCCTAATGTCTATTACTATTTAACATATCTCTATTGATTTCTCTATCTTAGTTTTATTATAATTAATATATTACAAGTTGTTTAAGAACTACACAAACCGGTGAGACAAAATCATAAATGAATGCAGGTTGTAACGAAGGGTATACATGATTTATAACAAGCAGATTTGGTTGAAATGAACTCTGGGGATTTTAAAGGCTTAGTCATATTAAATAGGGGCTATTATTAACTTCTAACCACAATTGACTATTTCAGCAAATATTCAGAGGCCGTAGAAGTGAAAATTAAAACAGGTAACAGAAGTTAAACAAGTGTGTGAAACAATACAAATACAATAGGACAAGCACCAATATACTTGCAAACAGATCGCGGCAGCGAGTACTATAATAAAGTGTTTATTAACTTACTGAACCAAACATATATTACACATTAGTCTTCATACACTGATAAAAGGCTAGTGTTGTTGAACGTTTCAGTAAAGCACTATTTAATTTGATGTTTAAGCAGTTCACACTTCAAGGAAATTACAAATGGTACAATATATTACAAGCTCTGATGAAACCATATATTACACAACATTGAACAGTTCAATTGAAACCAATTGATGACTTGAAGAAAGAAAACGAACATAAATTATTATCAAGTCTATGACAAGAAGTATGCACCATCATCCAATGCGAAATATAGAATAGATGACTATTTTCGAATTAGTAAGTTTCAAAATGTGTTTAAAAGAGTCTCCTTGCAATTGGAGCACAGAAACATTTCAAATTGCTACTGTTTTTAAGACGGATCCTTCTACATAAACTTAATAGATGAGCACAATGAAATTATTAAGGGTCGTCTTATTGAGCAAGAACTAAAGAAGACCAAATACTCACATGTATATGTAATTGAAAAACTTATACGTAGAACTAAAAGCAAGGCATATGTTAAGTTGTTTAGATTATCTTCAGAGCATAACTCTTGCATCGATTTCAAAGCCATAAAAAGTATATTTTTAAATCATAATATAATCTATATAGTGTTTAAAAACTGGCTGAGTGTGTAGACAAACAACAACTTTCATCATCTAATGATCAAGTAAAGTTGAATTGTAAACGTCTTCCTAATAACATTCGTTGCTTAATAATAGGTTCATCTGGATGTAGGAAGACAACACTAGAGGGTGAAACAAACTCATACGAATTTTTTGAAAGCTTAGAAAAAGTATTAACAACTGTTACACATATATAATAATTTACAAAAATTTCACTCTCAATTGGCTACATGCAAACTATATGTTGTGAATTTAGATGATTGGAAGGAAATGTCAGCAATTATATTTTATGACTATATATTAGAGGGTCAGAATGAGGGGCGGAACTATTTACACAGGGTAAGCATAAAGGTATGGAAATATTTAATTAGCAGGAACATATAGTAAAGTCCCGAAGAAACTGATTAGCGATAATGCAAATTGCTTATGTATATTTCGTCAAGATAGCACGAACTTGAATCATATGTACAATTGATATGCTGTTGGTTACATGTTATTTCATAGATTTGAAGATTTATGCTCTGAAGCATGGGAGGAACAGTATGGCTTTATAGCAATCGCCCTGACGAGAAAGTCGAACAAGGGAAAGTATGGAAATAAAATAATTTATTTCTTAATAATCTAGTGACTTTTTTGTGTCAATGTGATTCGAATGTTATTACGTTTAACGTTTGGCGATTAATTGATGGGCGTGTGTATGTTACGTATGTTTGTATGTATGTACTCGTATGTTATGTATTTTATAATTTCAAAGCGAAAATCGAGTAACATTGAATTGCAATATTTCTTGGTGAAACATTTTAAGGAATGAAAAAAAGTGTCACTTTTTTTATTATAAAAAGCAAAAAAAAAACTAGACAAGCCTTTGATCGAAGCCATTGAGAGCTTAGGAAATGAAATTATAGAAGGAACCAAAGACAATTTAAAACTAATTACATAACTTGTAAGTTTAGCACAACAAAATATAAATAACTATCCACCAACAACATCAGAAACCACATTTGAGAAACAATTATGTGCTTCGCCTAAGTCGTCGCCTGAGACTAAAGAGAAGAAGGATGGTGATGTTGATGATGATGATAAACAATTCAATTAGGTCTATTAGTTAGTGGATACTTAAGTACTAATGGATCTGATAAAGACGAACTATGTTGTTTATATTCTATTTATATATATGGTGTTGTGCACTGCAAAATTGTAAGTTATTACATTTACTGTGAACGTGTTGTTTTAATTATATATAGTGAGAATAAGATGATTCATTGCCTCCAATCTGTGAAAAATGTAAAGGAACAGAAGGTTTATGAGAGTTAATTACTCGTAAGCAACTAATAGGTTTAGTTGATGAAGGCTATGAAACTTATAAGAAGATTTAAAAATGACGAACGCATTATATCATAATCATTATCCGTCACAGAAGAGAGTAAAATCCAGCTCCAGTGGAAAGTATAATTCATTAATTAAACATATTTGGATTGAACCTAAATGTACAGGTGAGGATTTGAAGGAAAGGAAGCAAGAAAGGGAATTAAGCGATATACAAGCATGTCGCAACCGTTTATTTGGATGGATGAAGTTAAAAAATTAGTAGATAGATAATTAGTTATAGCAGGTGAACAAGTAGCAGGATACAGTAATTTTTATAATTAAAAAATGACCATTATGGATTTCAAATTGCCTCGTTTATTTAATTTAATTGTTTCGAATCACAAGTGTTTAGGTTATCTCCTAAATATTACTCATATACTTAGACCAATATTCTGGCAAACTATTGAAGGTAACGGCTTACGTGAATAATATTATTAATAAAACGTTCTTGGAGCTACAACTATGAATTATGTGGTCCTGGCACATGTTAAATGAAAGAGTGGCGAGAGGTAATTGAGGTATAAATATATTAGATCAAGCTTGTCAAGAATATGATATTTCATATAAGAACTTAAAATACATATCAGAAAGACATAGGCCAGATCAAGACTTAGAGTTTAAAGTTTCTGATAGAGTTGTTAATAAAAATTCTGGGTTTGGTGAAAAAAAGCTTCATTGTGTATAGCAATGGCAATGAATATACACTAGAAATGGGTGGGGGACTAAAATACTTTCTTTGGGCGGTAAATAATTGCATAAATACACTATTGAGATGCATTCCTCTTTTTCATATAAGACACATACGTTTTTCAAGTATAATATAGTTTTGTTTATGATGATGGCTAAAGGTTTAGCATTTCATACCCCATCCTATGAACTGAAGTAATTAAACATGAATGACATTTTGAATACAACACAACTTACAAAGAAGCTAAGATGCTTGAAGAAGAGTCAAATTATGGGCACTACATTAAGCCTAGCGACGTTAAGGAAACTCCGTAAACAACCGAAGACAGGTTGTTTAATATTTACAATTCCTGCGATTTTTGTTTGCTACATTGGTAGCTGTTAGTAGTCTTACAGGTGGTGCAGCAGCTATAGCTAAGGCAGTAATAGATTCAAAGAGAAATGAACAAGAGCTAGAAGAACAGATACGACATAATGCAGTTATGGTATCATCAATTATAGCAATAGGTAAACGCTGTAAAAGGAAACCGAGAAATAAGAAGTACTCACGCGCAATAAAAATAGGTTCTCACTAATTATACTATCAAACGTATAGCTAAACAAAATATATAAAATGTATAGAGGTTTATTCGTGATGGTTAATCTCCCATCATCACCACACTTCAAACACGAATGCGGTGTTGTTAACTTAGATACTTCAAATAATACTGGAACGCATTCAATATGCTATGTTTATGCCAATAATAAAGTATATGTATTCGAGTCTTTTGGAGGAGTGCTTTCCAAGGTTTTTATTTGTTATTTGAGACCTACTTAATATAATAATTGAATATAATGAATTATATTTTGTTTAAAATGATTGTATTGCATCTAACAGGGACTACACCAAAGCTTCAATATTATCTTCATAACTAGATAGAAAATGAAAATTATAATTTGAATTTGGCACTGATTGGATTATACAGCAAGAATTTAATGATAAAGTAACGAAAAATAAGTATGCCCACTTTTATAAAGTAGAGGCACGTAATATTTTACCATTCCAGTATAATGCATCAACAATAGAACCATCACTATCGAAAGAAGTGTTCCTTAATTTAAATCATGTGACACTTCGCATTGAATTTACACCATTTGCGCAAGACGTTAATGTTGAAACCATTTGGTAGTTGTTGGCTTTCGAAAATAATACTTTTATCAAATCAGAAGAAACCTACGTGAGTAGTTTCTTCAAATGTTCTTAGTATTGAAACATTTAATATACCCTACAATCTAGTAAGAGGCATGACTATAGAATATGGCGAATATAAACACATGGAGACAAACATTATAGCATCATTTAAGCCATTAACTGAGTTCTTGGAACCAATTGCTTTTGAATCTCAATATACATTATTCTTTCCTATTCAACATAATGATATATGCTCTATAGAAATAAGTGTTGCTAATGAATGAGTTAGTTTTGGTGGTGCGATAACGAGCACTATTCTTATGATCAAAAGTGATTCAAAAAATGAATATAATATAGTATTGTTTTAAAAATATAATATATTCTAGTCTGATTACAATTTATGCCTACTCGATAGGGTGGTAATCAGTTATATGGAAAATTATCGAAATTTATTTTAACAGAGTCTCACCGAATAAATTTATTCCGTTTGGTTACTTAAGCATGCGTGCAAAATTTCATGTAAAAAATGTTAATATTTAAAGGTCGCTCCACGCGCTCAAACGTATTGCAGCTACGTTTACGTTACTTAAGCAATACATGGGAAACTCAGCGTGTCCCTGGATCAGCCCAATATATCCTCTTTACGGCACAGTTTTCACACTTACAGTATATGACCTTCGGATGTATTCACGGCGTATTGTAAAGTTTGGTTATGATACGTTTACAGGTCTCATATATAAGGTGCGTGACGAGTATATTACATTGGGTGCTTGTGACGTCATTTGACCTCCTAATTTTTCCTGAGCTTCTCTTCTCAAACCTAGCATTTATTACAATTATTTGCAATTGAGAACAAAAAACAAAATACACTTTATGAATGATGAATAAACTCTCGGAAAGTAATTCTATTAAGACCCTAGTCACTATATTTCTGTTTTTCAAGGAGAACTCGCTGAGGGACGCTCTCTCTTAGATGAGATGTTTTTTTCTAGAAATAAAGTTTGGAGAAAATCGACGAAAAATGCGTACGAAACAGATCGATAACTGTTACCTAGCAAATATTACTAACAGTCCAGCAGTCTAACATAAAAGCGAAAATCATGCTCCGGAGTTCTTTGATTTATATTTGCAATTGACACAATAATTAGTTTTGCAATACAAATCAAGTGAAATAAATGCTTAATGTGCTAGGCTTTGCTTAAATGATTACACAAGACTATGTAAGAACCACTTATTTTCAGATCTAGCAATCAACAATCACTCATTTTTTTCCAGGCAGCATCAATGCTCCGCAATATTTTTACTTTCAGTGGTAAAACATGCCGTTCACTTGACTTTGTCTTATCCACATTGAAGGGACTTGCTAATACTGGTGGTTATTAAAGTCGGGTTTTTGTATGACATTGTTACATTGTTCAAATGACAGTTAACATCTCGATGTATTTGCGATAGCTTTCCTGTGCAGTGCATGTTTAATTGTTTATTCTCGTATTACAATTTCACCGAATGTTTCAGAAAGTCATTGTGTTATATTTTACGCTGTTGTATGGTGAGTTAAAACATACCTGAGAATAAAGGACCTGATTTGTGGCTGACTGGAAGTACAGTATCGTCTATAACAAAATGTAAACTTCCTTCCAAGTGGCAAGTACTTGCAAGATTTCTTCAGTTCCATTGCGAAGAAAAAATAAAAATCAGAAAAGTGCACGCTTTACAAACACTGAAATTATCCCGTTCTGGGAAAAGGCTCGAACACCCACAAAACAGAATTATCACGTTTTTTAAAAAGTGAAAGGTTCCTATAACGAGCGGCAAAACATGAAGAAAAAATTACACGAAGAACTGAAACGCAATAGAACCAATTCAAATGTGTTTTGGACGCTCTTGATATTATTTTCGATGAGACTCATGCAGAAGTTTTTCAGCTTATTAAGATGCCAGAAGATCGCATTTTTTACTGGCGCAGAGAGAGAAAGCAGACGAAGAATGATGGCAGGAGTGGATATGAAATTGACAAAGTAAGAATAAAGAAGAAAATAATGAGATAAGAAAGAGGAGACCGGGAAGAGAAAGGAAATGGATACGCTTTCAGCAAATGCCTCAATCAACAACAATGATAGTGATACTGACAGTTCATATGATGTTGCCTAAAGTATCGACGACTCAGATTTTTCATGTATTACTTCCCGAAGGCTGTCCGTTACAAAGAAACCAAAGTTGTGTCGACCAGCCAACATCATTACACCAGTGCTGTCTTAAGCACTGGATCGTGCGAAAATCAGCGACAGAAATACCACTAATGTTCTAGGTGCTTCAGCGAAAACTTTGTGCCACAGCTTACGAGAAATCTGTGTTAATAAGGAATCTATTAGAAGAGCACACAGAAAAAAATGCAAAGAAATCGCTAGTAAAATTTGTTCGTCTTTTCCATCTGGTGGTCCATTTACAGTGCATTTGAGTGAGAAGTTGTTACCTGCTCCCACTCTTAAGGAATCAGTTAATCGCATAGCGGTTCTCGCTTCTGAGAATAGTGACACGAAACTATTAGGAGTACCTGATATTCCAAATGGAATTGGCGCCTCCCAGTCGGAAGCAGTTTTTAAATTCCTGGAGGATTGTAACTTAACAACTCGTGTACATTTCATGTGCTTTGACACAACAGCATCTAACATGGGGTCACAAAATGGAGCCTTCTGGAACAGAAAATGCAGAAGGATCTGATCAGAGTTCCTTGCAGGCATCACATAATCGAAATAATTGTGGCGACAGTGTTCAACAAGGTTTTCGGTGCTTCAATGGATCCACACATAAAACTCTTTCAACCTTTCTCTGAAACATGGAATTCAATTGACAAGCTGAAGTTCGACACCGGAATCCAGGACAAATTTGTCGCAGATCTTTTGACCCCAGTAAAGTATGAACTGATATAATTATGAATGCAGCAACTGACACACTCTTAACCGAGAGATGATTATATAAAAAATTTATAACTTGCTCTCATACTTCTTTGGGGAGGAGTGTCACATTCTGCGTTCCTGGAGCCTATAATCGTGCATGATGGATGGCGAAATTGATTTATCGCCTGCAAATACGTCTTTTCCAGCCACAGTTTCACCTTACATCCCTTGAGCTGAACGGGCTTCGTGACTTCAACATATTTGTCGTCGCTGTGTATTTGAAGCCCTGGTATTCCTCTCCCTTTGCTCTTTCAGCTCCAAGGAATGACCTGAATGTCTTAAGACGCATTCATTCCTAAAATAATATAATGCCAAAATTGTAGAAACAGCAATACACAATTTCTCACGACATCTGTTGTATGTGAACGTACCACTTATTGGTTTCAGTGCCTTTGATCCTGAAGTCCCAGCAGCAGTGAATAAACACGTGGTTACATCGTTATTTCGAGATGGAAGTGAAGGAGAAGAACTCGTGCGCTTAAATTATGAGGAGACCACGAAGAATAAAACACTAAGTGACCGCGTTTCCAGGAACACCAGAAAGCTGTTTGAAGCGCTGGAGATCTCCACGGATTTTTATTAGAAATCCCTGAAACGTGGGAAACGAACGTGGTGTTTTCTTCAGGCTCGAGAGCGTATGAACGCTTTGCATTCTGTATATGATCTGGCACAACGAGGAATTTCATTGATTCAAAATTTTGAATAGAAAACTGACCAATCAGGAATATCGGGTATAATTTCTTCACCAAGTTGTACAACAGCATAAAAAAATCCTCACCACAATTAAATACATTCTCTGACAAAGAATGTTTGTTCGTCGTGTTGAATATATTTTCGCAAACTTAAATACTTAAAAATATAAATACTTAAATTCGTAAAAGAAAATATTACTAAATTACGTTTCCAAACATGTTTGTGAATTTCATAATATTCACATGTGAATTTTCACGTTTTATTGGTTGTAAGTGAATTTATGGATGCGTTAAGCGACCACTAAATATTGTATACTTTCAAATTTTTTGTAGTAAACATTTGAGATAAAGAAAAATAAAAGTGACCCTAGGACCATTACAGGTACAAAAGTGATTTTTCGTTACGACCATAATATAGCTTATTATCTTGGTCTGGCTGTAGTGGTCTAGAATGAACAGGAGTTCCGTCAACATACAATGTAAAGAATGGCATGCTGAAATGCTTAAAATTAAAAAGATGTGTCTGATAAGTACCGTTGAAAGCTGTATTTGTAACAAACCCAATATTAATACGTTTGGGCACTATGCCGGAAAACAAATCTGTAAGAGTGGTGTCCATAATGAACTGCGCTAAAGTCTCTGTCTTCACCTCCACCTTCGTTATTGGGTGTTTTACTCTAAAGTTAGTGCCTTGTAATGCTTTATTTTGTTCTATTTTCATCCTAGGCGACATAAAAACATTTTGTCACAAACAGTGTTGCATATGTAATTACAACATTTCTCTAATATCCAGTCTCGACCATAAGACAAAATACGGGTTTGGCTGGAATTAGCTTAGTACGCAATTGTACACCACTTAATATAAATATCTCTTGATTGAAATATCAGCATGAATATAGTATGCCAGTAATTCAAATGGGTGACTTAGCACTATAAGAATTGAGCGTTGTTTGAAACCCTGATCATTATTATCAGCCACACTGTCCATATGACCGGCAGTATCTTTAAACTACATTGCGCTCTGAAGAAGAGTTGTTTTAGTCTTTTTTTAGCGGTAATTATAATTCAGTAGTTTTTCAATATACGATCGAAATGGATATGTATGCGAGGATCAGGAAATTAGTTGATTATTCAAATATGTCTGAACTTCGCTGAACATTGCACTGAGAAAATCATTTACAGGCCCATTTTTTTCATATCGGCAGACGTTAAATCAGAACCATCAGGTTTAGTAAATTTACCTCCAATATATTGCATTGTATGGGGTAAATAAATATAATCATCACCATGGCCGGGGATACAAACGCTATGGATGCATTATTAGATATTGACGACACAGGTTCATATGTTACTGTTTTATTACCAATAATATTCGTTCGAGCGGGCAGACCCACAAATACATCTAATTGTGCTTTCGTACACTCACCCTGCATTTTTGCTTTTCTGCTATTAATTCCCACACTAGTTTATTTTTATGATACCATATTACGAAAGTGTAGTTTTACACACACACTACTATACGAAAGGAAGCGGATTACCCGTGCTATATTTTAAACTAATAATAATTTGATCAAACTGTTTACGTTGTACAGGGACATGATGATTTTCAAAGATATTACATTACTAGTACCATTCTCTTTAATATTTTTATTTATAATACGTAGTAGTGAGCACCAATATACCCTATGAATTGTGGTTCTACAATATCACTATACATATTCATGTGTACGCGTAGCGATTTCTGAGTTTCTGGTTGATAACGTCCATGATGGATAAGTGCAATGTTGTCTTGCTGTATATGATCAACACCTAGTATTTTGGCTAGTCCGGTTGATTGTAGTATTCCTTTACTCTCTCGTCATCTGTTCTTACTTTACTAACTTTAATGCGTTTTATCGAAACTTTAACTTTTAATTGCAATTTTAATTTATCTCTTTTATAGTTAATTTTAGATAGATTATCGTCAAAGTGATAATAATGTCCGGGCATTGTTTTAGTTACGTTCCAGCTTTTTTCATTCAAGCCCCTGTAATAGATAATATTAGTATATTTGTAAATATTTTTAAAGGACCTTGTATAATATACTTCAACAACAGGTGTTTCCCACACACCTATCCCCAGCACGAGAGGCTGATATAATTTGGTAGTATAATATGGTAAAGTATTTTGTAGGAATTATTGCAAAGAACTATTACTGAGTAGTGTACATAAAAAAGTAGTACGCTGGTCCATAAACAATCGAAAAAAATCCCCTTCGCCCTCTTTTCCTTTACACCACCTGTTTGATTAATTTTACGTTTTCTTCCTCCCGCTAACACTTAATTTTTATTTTGAGCTTTATTTTTTAAATTAATTTTTGCTTCATCCCAGTGCGCTTTTAATGTTTCTCCAACGGGTCTATTACTATTTGTACTTCTTCAGCAATATTAATACCACCACGTGACAGTTCATTACCAACAGATTTTGTAATGCAGTACGAAATAATCCACCTAGAAAACTACTAATACCGTAGCCTATTTGGTATGGTCACCTTTACATACATTACAACCACTATCTCCTTGTTGTGAACACCATTCCAAATAATAATAATTCATTTTTCGGCTATATACACAAATATATACCTAGTTTATAATATTCTGTTATTATTATCATCGTTTTCCATTCACAGAAAAGTATTTTTTTTTTCATTTTATAACTCACATCTACGTTACCTCTTAACAGTGGGCAGTATGGACTCCACCGTTTAAACTCTTTTAATGGAATATTATAAGATTGCCAATTACCTAATTCTATATTAAAAATGCACATCTTACAATATCCGGTAATCTAACAAAATAAAATCATCACTATGTAAGTTGACGTGGTAGAACTATTATTGTCCATGTCTTCTAAATGTTGCTAACAGTTCGCTAAGTAAGATACAGAAATCCATGAATTATATGAAGTGTGATAGCCCCGCCAGCGAACAAGTATTCGATTACTTTTAGCTTCTAAAATTTCGTCTATTTTATAAATATTGGGCAGTGGCTCCGCTTGTATTTCCTTTTAATGAAGTGTATTATCAATTACGTCACCATTTCAATAATACCTAAACCACTTTATTTTCCTTGTCTTTTTTTGTGTTTTATTTTAAATATTACGAACGTCCAAATTTCTGTGTACCATTTGCAAAATGCCGTTTTTCCTTAGTAATTCGTACATGATCAATTTATGTATATTCTTGTACCTTAACACTGGCAGTAGCCTGTTGAGCAGTCTACTCTACATTTGTTGAAACGTTTATTGATTCACAAGAGCGGGTGGTAATTTATATGCCACATGCGGGCTACAATTATATCCGTGAAGTTGTTTCGCCAATATAATTATATATTTTTAGAAGTACAATATTTCCAAATTCTTTCCTTCAGACTGTGATTTAGAAGTTCTACAAGGCTGGCCTCAATATCGGGTTTTCTGCTGTGAAAAAATGAATATTATATTTCTTGAGGATCGTTTGAATTTTTTAATTTAGAAACTCTGTACCTTTGTGTGTTTGTAGGCGTTTTGGGCTACGCCGGTGATCGCTGCAAATATTTTCTCAAATGCCTCTTTAATATGTTCATTTGTATGACTGCGGACTGGCACTGTCCATGCATAGCGGCTAAATAAATCAATTACTTTTAAAATATACTTGTAGTTGTCATTATATTTTTGGAGACTTTGTAGATGTCACGCTGTCCGCTTGCCACTGATCGTCAATATTAAACACAAAATAGGAATTGCAATGAAAAAGTTTTCGCACGGGTTTATGCAATGTATATGTCGGCTTTTTGTTTAGCCACTCACCCAAGGTATTGATTTCTTTACTACTTTCCATAAATCCTGAGCCCTTAGGTTGTAGTAGATATCAGCCACCGTCTTCATTATAGTCTATAGTTGCGCCATTTTGAAGCTTTACGTTTACGTGATGGTCTCGGCTACTCATCCTCCTCTTGGTCTTATATTTTCAATGGAGCAGAAGCAGAAGTTAGTTTTCAAATAAACCCTAGACGTTGAGGGTTACAGGCATGTTCTAGGGGTAAATTTATTTTGCATATAATACAGCAAAAATTCCCAGCAAGTAAGGGGACTATTTTCCTTGGACACCTAACATTTTCAGTTATTGAATCTAGTATATTAGCCTTGGAATTATTTTACTGTATATATTAACGTTACCCACGGTATCTCAATGAATATTTTGGTTTTGTTTTAAACTGGATAATAAAAATTTTGCTTTTGCTTCTTCCACCACGTCATGAATCTTTACGCGGGTGAAGGGTTTTTGAACAACATGTAAATATGTTTGTAACACCTCTCTGTACTATACCCATCTTTTTCGACACTCATACTCTTATTACTTAAAATGTGTTTCATCTCGTCATCGAGATTTGTAATTGTTTGTTAATGATGCATATTTTCTGGAAAGATTTAATTAAATTCGCATGCTCCATATTTATTATTTAATTAAACTAGACAGTATACTTCCTAGAATGGGGGCAAACAATGAGGAATAAAAACACCTTTTAGTAGAATTATTTTTTCTTTTCTTTCAGAGTAGGTCGTTTCTTTACCAAATACCTAAGTTGATATTGTCGCATTTCTTTTTCTTCTTTTTTATTTGACTGAACGTTTCCTTGCAATACGTTATATGAACTTTCACAAATAGAACGAATTAATTCCGATTTGGCATTTTGTAGAAATGTCTTGCGTAGTTTACGTTTGGCCTTTGCCAGAAGGGCTAATAAAAGCGCACTCGGCTTATTAATCATTTTAATTTCTACTTTAATAGCTATTATATTAAACATATATAAAATATTAAATTTATTTTACAGGCACATAAACATAATTAGCAGAATCCGTGGTGAAAACATTTATTCGAACAAGCTGCTCATCAGCGGTATTTTGTTTTAAATCAAATAATAAATAACCATGAGCATTTTGAGTTGTGTCACAGTATAAATTTTGTATTTTTAGGATACAGCTGACGGGCAAGATAATTAATTTGACTACGATATATGGGATTTTAAAATCATAGCAAATAGTAGCTGTTCAAAGAAACATCGCACCTACCTCGGTCTTGATGAAATGTGTTCTGAGTAATAAACATAACACTTAGGTTTCGATGATGACTGCCTTAAGTAAAAAAAAAACCTACAATTTGGCAATTACATTCACGCATTAAATCGTCAATTATAATAAGTTCATACAGGTAAAGTCTCGTATAAAGGTTGCCCCCTCGCTATAACACCATATCATATTTTTAAATAAATTACTGTAGTGATTGATAAATGTTTTGACAAAGTATAATTTCCTGCAAGCTGAGGGGCCTGCTATAATACGTGTAATGAGTGGCTGTCACTCCATATTCTAATATACGCCAGAACGAAATTAGGAATATAATACAATATTATTATTATTACGATTTACAAATATCAATAGTTCCATCGCAATTTGTTTAGTAGTAGTGGTAGAGATAGTAGTAAATTCAGGAATTTATTCGAAACACTGTTCAGCATTTTCTCTCGCCTCCCGAATACATGGCAATTATAGATGAAGTGTTTCCATGTTTAAACACTTAAATATATCTGGCCATTTTTGGCATCATCTGATGAAAGAAGAAAACACTGGCGAATATCCCTGAGCCTATCTGATAATAATACATCGTAATTAGCGTCAAGAGAAAATGCTGTGAGCAGCTCCGTTGCTGTAGTCGAGTTAAAATAGCTGTCAGTATATAGAATTAGATAGAAAATTATACTACTCATTAAGTGGCATGTGTATATGTGCATAGTAATTGCGTAAGCTAATAACTACGAAAAGTGTGTCCGTATCATCATCATCATCAGCTACGCATATTTCAATTTCATTAAAATAATAATAATGAATTAACATTTACTTATTCATTTTTTTCTCTGCATACAGGTGAGATATGCACCTTAATCATACCTTATTTACTATTTTTTTCCTTTTAAAACCATAGGGAAGAGTGTGATAGTTTGGCACTCGCTTCCCTTTATTAGATTCAACCTAGAATATTTTGCTACTGTACGACATGGTGATTACTCTATGGTATTTTGTTCGTGCAATTTGGCGACCAGTGGGGATATTAAAAGCGGGAAAATTATTTATAATCATACCCCGTATCTGCTCGAAATTAATAAGTTTTAAGGTTTATTCTTTAAAGTAATACCATTAATTTTGCACGAACACTTACTATTTGTATTGGAGGGATTTAGCACGTCGCAAGTGTAACATTAACCCCCCCTTCCGGGAACAATACTCTCTAATGTATGCGTTGGCCCCGTAAGTGCCTAATTCGTTTTCCTAGTCATTCAGATAAACCCGATATCTAAGTCGGGGGAACCGTCCGTGTGAAATTATATTATACTATCAGTGTCATAATATAGCACTCGGTCTACAAGCAGGTCTAGGTATCAGTATAGCTCAAGCCGGGCATGAGCTGTTGTATATGACTTCATTACCACGTTTGAGGTTTTCAGCACCCTCCAACACTGTCGTTGACCGCCCAATTCAGCAACCCACTGCATGCACGATTTCAAAACATTGTTGGGGCCTGTTAACTTATCCGAAAATATTTTGGGTCCTGTAATAATGGATGTCTGGTCGATGTTTCTGCGCGAACGTACACTACGGCGAGTTTAGCGCGAATTTGGCTATGCTTTTTTGCCTTAGTTTTGACAGTTTTATCATATTCTAATTGAATGCCCTCTTTTTCGTAGTATTCTTTTACGAAGACACAATTCTGCTCGGCGGTGTCACACCCTACAGGCCACCCGTTACACTCGGTTTTCACCTTCATAAGTAGGTGAAAGGGCCGCCTTCTTTCTTTTCGGGGTTGTCCATCAAGACCTAGTACTGCCACACTTCAGGCTTCTCAAGCACCCTATATCGTTTCCCTACAGCTTTTCTTACTCAATATACTACCCACACACCGGTCAGACTCCGGTGTGTGCATTCCACATCACTGCTGTTAGTGTCACCGCATGTTCTATATAAAAGAAATAATAACCTGCCCCCGTTGCGGTAAGATAGGAACGGATGGTAGAGACTATCAGGCGGCAGCATAGTACATGTTATTATTCCCTCTAATGCTAAGATGTCGGGACACTCGCTATCCCCAATGAAAATTTTCGGGTGGCCGACAGGGTATTTCATGATTTTGCAGCAATAGGCGTAAAGCGAAATTATATCAGTATATTTAATCCTCTGCCCCGGCTGTATCATATAGTAGAGTTTTGTGCCATCAACTCGACTACTGTACAGGACAACCCGTGGTCTAATAGTGCATTTCTTAGTTGCTGGGTGGCTCAGACAAAGTCATTCACTTAGGCATGTTCTCTAAAGATGTGTCGTTACTCGCACCACCACATTTCGTACACCACATATCCTAGCTCTTTTAATCTCGCTATTTAGCATATGTGCTCTCATGACGCGTATTGGAAGTATTATAAGTATCGTTATAAACTAATTTGTCACGCGCTGGTCGGTAACAACGTAGGAACGCATGAAATACGCAACTTTGATACTCCCAAATATGTTCCTCGTCCTGGTGTTGGAGTATCCATCAACCTTAAACCCACAATTATCCACAACATCACTACCGCTAGCGGCATGTTTAATATTAATGTTTAATATCTTAGCTTCGTGAACTAACCAGTGAATTGCACCTATAGATTGGGTATCCCGTCACCTTAACCCATTATGCGGAATAATACCAATTGTATTTCTCTGTATTAACTTTTTGCGAAACACTAGATTTCAGAGGCTGGCAATACTTATTGTGTCGAGGAATGATTTATTCTTGATAGAGCGTTAACTTCATTCATGAATTGAACACATGTCCCACGAAGTATATTCACACCCTCGACACAATACTGCATCAGCTGGCCTTGAAACAGGAACCCGGAAGCTTCAAGCCTTTCTTTCTCCGCCACATAACATCTCTCAAACTCAGTCCGCTGTTTCACCTTGATATGAGCCACGTCGTAATAAGCTATTCCAGGCAATTCACCACAATCCTATTGATGGTATTGCGTCTAAATAAGCGGGGAAAGTGCTCCTTAGTAGTTGGTAAATCAAAGACCCCCTTAGTTTACTTAGCGCCATTTGGAGAAAGTTCAGGCTATCAATAAACTTTAAGTACAGGTGTGCCAAACATATAATTTTACAACACTGCATAAATTACGCGTGGTGTCCACTTTTCTTAAGTATCATGCTTCGCAGAATAAAGTGGGGGCATCATAACCTTTGGCATTATGGGCAATTCAGTATATTTTATTAATTTTCACTCTTCTCTCGGCCTAATAGCTCAAGAATTATTCAATGCATGAAGCACCGTAAAATATTTGTAGCAATGTACCTCAAGTATTACAGGGCTCGTTATCAGTACCACTACACTTATAACACCGTTGTTGGCACACCAGAAAATTTCGTTCATATTCTGACACACTACCCGCTACTTCTTTACCCTGCAGGCACTCGATATCGTAGAATATTAACAGCCATTTGCGTGAAATACATCCATGCCTAGGCTGTATGTGGCATACATTACCTGGTGGTATAATGTTGTGAAACACAGTACGTTTCCCCGTAAACGCGTGAATTTCGCACGTTTTAATTACATAGGCTTTGAGACACATCTTACACACCCGCAGAATGC
>JAGDQP010035038.1:1065-19785 GCA_022664845.1 Lepisma saccharinum | reverse complement strand
GTATATCCTTACTTTTTGTAGCAATCCAGTGAACCATACAAACTTTTGGTGATTCGATAATTACATAGGCACATTCTGACATTACCAGTTCACGAAAGCTATCACACAGATCTCCGAAAATTAAAAACACGCGTCCAGGTGAGTACTACCGGCAATCAAGAGCAGGCCATCATATGTTTATATTACTGTTAGGTTATCCAGAGGACCAAAAACACAACTGTTATTAATAATGCAAAACAGAAAGAAATCAGTTCTCTAAATTTCTGCATTAATAATGGCGGGGAAAAGGCGAATATAACAATAACATGAAGCAAAGCGCCACGAGAAAGAGCATGCCAGTGGGACAATTTACCATAACAACAAAGCATTGTGTCGCTATAAAAAGAAGTTCAAGTTTTCTCAGTGCTGTAGTACATTTTACACTAGGAATTAAGTGAAGGAGTAATTACTCTATATGAGTTGTAGTACCTAGTTCATAAATATAGAATTATAATGAAATGATACCTTTTACATTGGTATCAATAAAAACATTTATATTTTGCTTTACGTGTTTCATAATTTCTTCTATATATTGCAAATCATAATTTACAGCCTTAACGACACGTTTATACTATTGAAGCCAAATTCCAATAAACTTGTTAAATATTTAATAAAACTTTAAATATTTAATAATAAAGCCAAATTCCCACTTACTTTGAGGATTGCAGAAATTAAGTTTCTTCAAAACTACCTTCTCTATATACGATGAAGACTTGGTACCAGTTACAAAAACTTGAAATTCTTGTCCTTTGTACAACGAAATATTCTTCACAAGCCTCTGGTGATGCCATCCCTCATACTACAAAGAATATATTTTAAACAAAGAGGGTTGTTTCCTTTCATTTGATTATACTAAAATAAATAGTTCTACAAGATACTTTTAAATTACGCGTCTGCATATTCTGTATAATGGTAAACTTTCAAACTGATACATTTGAATATTTATATTTATTTTTACAAGAAAATCATATTTTTTGTTTCATGTTTTAAGGAAACTGTTGTATACATGAGAAATAGTGTAGATATAAAATCAATGTTATTTTGCTCACTATGTTTGATTATTTGGAAGTTCTCCCATGTCTTCTAAATTAATTTTATTTTTCAAGTAAGCATTTTGCGAAAGCCATAAGAGGTACTTTAAATCCAGTCCATTTTTCAATGTTCAGAAATTATCGTGTTTTTTTCTTTGGAGAGAGTGTGTGTGCTGCTTTGAGATCTACTATAAACAACTCTATTGCATTATTTTATTTTGAAAGCATTTCGGAAAATTAACATGCTAACGCAAAATGTGACATTAAAGTAGAAGTAACAAGAAAACATAGTTCCTCGGGGCTTTCCAGTTAATGTTATGAAATATTCTTTTAAGTATAATCGGAATATTTTATGACAATCGCAGGCAGGAATGATTATTGTTTTATGAACTTATACGAAATTTATTCAGCTTACAGTTAATTGAATTCTTACCTTCATATCGTGAGCAGATACCTCCCAGAGATTTAACTTATTTCCATCTACGAAAACAGCTTCCACTTTGATTTTAGCTGTAGAGTTCGGTGTCACGTAATATACCAAAGAAAGGCATATTCTAGATGTAGTAAGTTTAACGGGTATACTGCGTAGAACCCCATGGTTGGCAGTTAATTGAGTCAATACTTGTTGTTCATCTGGAACTATAAATTGATGGTACACATATAATTCGTGATTTACTTGCAACAAATTTTCTTACTACATAAACACTCCGTAGTAAACTTTTATTATTCTACTTTCGTAGCTGTAGAATATACCTTACTGTTAGGTGATAACATGCTCGTGAGTGTTTCATATTTAATATTCTTAAAAAGGTAAATTATTTTACATATTAATGGCACCTGAATAGGAATGATGACTGATGAAATTTTTATTTGATGCAAAATTACCCATACCACTGAAAGGTGAGAAAAATAACAATTGGTGTCCAAAATTAAACAATTTAAAATCCCTAAAAATTGCACAGGATGTTGGATGATTCCCTGTTTGAGACTAGTAAGAGGATAAGAGCACCTTGCTGAGTTTTCGACAACATAAACATTAGCATGCTTATCTACAAATTACTGAACATGTTTAAAATTCGCAGGAAAGATCCTTTCTTATTTAGATTCTCTAACTCTAACGAGGTTCTTTTGGATTCCACTTCCACACGTGCCTCTTTTCTATCATATGTACCAAAGGAAAGTGTTTGAGTTCTGATATTATTTATTTAGAATGTATATGATCTTCCGTCTACTTAACGTTACCTTCTACCAACATTCTTATGTTTGTAGATTATTGGAAGATTTCTTAAAGAAGCAATTTACGTTAATAACACGCTCTTTCAACAGAAAATATATTTCTGAAATAGCTGATTGTTTATTGGCTACTTAACATACATGTATGACTCTAAATCCATTTAAATCATCTCGTTACATTACAAAAATTTGGATCAAAACTGGGTGGGAACGTGCGTTAGAAGCCCAGAACCGACCATACTGACTGAGGGTTTCTAGGGTTCCCCTCAATTTCGCTGTTTGAATTCAGAAATGTTATCTGAAGTAAGAAAGACTATCTTCCCCATTCTTTCCTCTACCATATCCCGGCTTAAGCCAAAGAACTTTAAAGGCAGTGAATAAATTAAAGTTCTCTCTTCTCACGAATTCTTCAAAACATCATATAAATTTGCCTATCTACTTTATTGATAAGATTCTCATTTATCAAGTGAGTTTCCAAAAGATTTGCGCTAATACTTAATGAAAATCTAAACTTTTCTGATTATACGTGGGTTATTACAAACAGTTCCATGAACATTCTTGGCTCTCTGTACATATTCACTGAAATCCGAAATCTTCCTTCTCTCAATATGTTTCATAAGAGTTTAATTTCATCTAAATTTGAATTTGGAATCCAGTTTCTTAATCTCATCTGACACTCCTTCAATCGGTCTTAAATTTCTTCACCACAGTAATTAGATACACAGTTCGCTCTTTCAACTAACCGTTAAATATATTACATATTCAAACATTCGCCACTTGACGAAGTCTAACCAACGTTATTTCAATTGAAAATTGTCAACGGCAAAGTTCACTCTGAATTGCTTGTTACAGAGTTCAACTTTCGCATATCTCATTATTCCATGCCTAATATTAACATATTCATATATCCATCACCAAGACTAGGAATTATCAAACATTGTACGGTCTTCAACATATTATCTGGGAGAGATATTTTTTTAACTCTCAGATGATTTTCGAGTAAAGTATTTTTTTCTCATTTTGGATGTGCAAAGATTATACCCATTTCTGGAGACAAAACAGAAAAGTGAATAACAGCGAAGTAAGGCATCTATGATTGCACATAATTGTGAAAATTTTGTATAACCTCTTTCCTATGCGTCCTTAGGATGGTCGAGAGGTTAAATGGCTAGCTTTCTGGGCGTGTGGTCACGGGTTCAAATCTCCCGGGGTTCTTTGAACGAACTACTTCTGAGCTTACTTTACCAGAAATTGTAGATTCCTTCCTTAGAAGTCCATCAGCCGTTTAGTACGTATATAATAACTCACTCTTACATACGCAGCTGATCCCACGAAGACAAAACTCTTTTGGTATAGAACCAGAAACATTTGTAATGTCGTTTTTATGTTTTTCACATAATCAAAGGTTTGGTGAGAAAGTCTGTTCTGTAATGAGCGAAAAAGGTGATGGCAACAAAGTTGGAATACTTCGGGTAGTGGTAACACTTCCCAACGAAAGTTCAATAATGTTTGCCGTGCGATGAAAGAAGAATGATGTCTGTTATTATCAGGATAGAAGATAGCGCCTTCGCAACTGAAAAACGGTGCCCTCTTACATACCAGTTCTCCTCTCAGTTTGACTACCTATCGGTCGCCCTTTATCCTTTGATTACGCGCGAGTACCTTCCAGTAGATTATTCCCTTCAAATCCAACCACTCGCTAAACAAAACTTTTGGAGATAATCTCCTCCTTTGATTTCAATAGAAAATGTAAAGCAAAATGTTCCTCCTGATTTAAACAACACATACAGAACGGAAAAGTCAATATACACTGTTTGGCTCTCCACTAGCTTGCATTTTCAAACATCTACAAGTCGAGATAAAGCACACGTGATATGGCTTTTATCTTTCATAGTAGAAACAGCAATGGAGGAAAGATTTCTTTTAATCCTATAATTGAGTTCATTTCTGCTATACGTTATTTGGCGTCTACGACGTTTGTGGTCTGGAGTTTCCATGCAGAATCTGGTTTGTGCTTTAAAGTTGCATACCTCTCTGTTGGTCATTGTTGTCAAATACTTCTTTAAGTTTCCAGATTCTCTTCTTGTACTAGTGATCGACGCTGCTTGTGTTTGCAAAATTTCAAACAAAAATAAATGTATATAATTTTTACGAACATCTCATCTCCGTATAGGTGAATTTTGGGGAAGTTTTAGAATTGAAGTAGCTCCATTGAATTGAGAATTATGTTCGTGATCATAAGGCATTACTTTGAGGATCTCGTTCATATTCTGTGATGAAGTATAAATAAAGAATCTTTTCTGGGCCTCAAATATTTTCAGGGCTTTTATCTCGTTTTCGAATTTGCGGTGCAAAATGTGCTTAGAAATAATATAAATGTAAGTTTGTAATCATTACTTATCACGAATAGTGACGTGTCAATGACTGCGCATTATAATTCGACTAAATCCTCTGCTAAGTTTATTAACAAAGTCTGATATTATAACTGGTTGGAGATGTCGAGCAGCAGTACCCTGCTTTCTCTATGATATAAGCTTTTATCCATTAGAATCTCCTTACCTATCGCCTGTAGTAAGTTTTGTCCGTATTGTGTCACAATATAACCAAATTGCTAAATTTTCGAAAATCTGAAACTTTGTGTCTTTTCTTCATTCAAAAATGCAAGCAACTCCTAAGGTATATTAACAAAGAAAGGATACAGCTGTTGCTAGATGATGCAATGCTACTACTTTCTATAAGCACCTGATGGTGCAACAGGATTTTAATAAATGTCCATACTTCGAGCAATGATAGTGATGATAACGTCAAAGATACATTTTACGATCATTTACAAAGGATATTTGACCGATTACCGAAATATACGATAAGAGTGTTGGGTGATTTGAAGGCAAAGGTAGATAGGGAACAATGTGTAATAATGTTCTAGAGGCAACCCACTACAGGCAAATAATGTCTTCACGAAGACAGCGAAAACAGTGACTTTGCGACTGATAAGTTTCGCGATTTCGAAAAGTTTAATTGTAAAGGTGTTTTGTACACTAAGTCCTTCACATGAGTATCTCCGGACAGCAAAACGCAGAATCAGATTGATCACGTATTAGTATATAGATGATAGGTAACCAAGATAAATAAACTAAATACATTTTACAGATTACAGAGAAGCAGAAGTGTCATCGACCATGAGTAAGTGATCAGCAAAGTTAGAGTAACTTATTTCTTTGAAAGTCTTTATTGAAAGTATCGGTTTAAAGTGAAAGCGACAAAATTAATGAATATAAATATATTGTTTATGAAGTCTCCCTTAACAGAAAACATTAGTAAGAAGTCGTGTTCTTCTCTTTGTTAGTAATTAATTAACTACTTTTGTTCTCGAACTAGCTTTTAGTTACTCATTTCCGTAAATTAACAAAAACATATTACTTTCCTATGTCTAATGCTATTTAGTTACTTTCAAATACACTTATGTTTAAATTATTAATGGCCTCGGGATGGCCGAGAGATTACAAATTAGATTTTTATGCACGTGGTCACGTTTCCAATTCCCACCGGAGTCATTGAACAGAATCTACCTTACTAAACACTGCATGACTCGTCCTGAGAAAATGACAAGCTTGTCTAGGGTATTAATAACAATTCAATCAATCACACTGTTTAAACTACAACAAGTAATACTTGAATATATTATTGCAAACCTCTTTGTTTAAAACGCACGATGTTCTCATATGAACAGATCTTGTAATAACTGGGCGGGAAGCGGGAGATCCTTCCGCTTTCCATTACCATTTGTTCTTTACCTGACCACTCTACTCTAACATGGTTATCTACTTGTATTAACATATTGCCTTCTTGATTTTCGTCCCACCGAATTGGTTGCTGAAAGAAAATTAAGCATAATAATATTTTTGATAGTATTAGACGGAAACATCTACACTGAAAACTATAGCACATCTCAAATAGCATATTACTTTTGATAAAATAAGTAAATAAATTATAGTCCATTGCACTTATGAGACAACAGCAAGTATTGTAATCAATTTCGGGATAGAGTCGTTCCTTCTTGGAGACTCAAATCGCCTCCTGAAACTACAAATAAAACGAATATTCGCACAAATTTAGAAACAGTGGGTGACGTGAATAAAAACGAGTAAGAGCTTATATACTTGCCTATTTTTAGTAAATACCTGGGACTAGCAAGTGAAGAGAAAAAGAGTATACTTTTAATCAGAAGTAAATACTTGTGCTTTGATAGTTAATGCTTCTAAGTAAATAAATGAACTTAGAAGCAATTACTTGAATAAGAGTGAATAAAATTACCTATAAATGCAACGTATATACTTGCATGTAAACTCTCAATTGACGCAAGGACATACTCGAAAAACTCGTTAGATAGAGATTTCCTGTTTTCTGGTTTCTCAAAAAGCAATCGTTTACTTCTTTACTTATCCATTTCTTTAGAAACACAGTTTTTATGTTAGCTGTATTGCAGTGTTGTTACACTGTGACGCGTTTCTCACATTAACTTTTACTTCACACAATTTACAAAGTAAAATTAGGCGATTAGTACCGAAAAACTTTTCATCGAACTCCCTCATAAAAATTTTCAATTTCACACCGTCTGGGCAGTTCAATTTCGGCATCTTGAAATAATAACAACGTACGCGTTACACGAAAAAAAATCGATATCGTATGGCAGAGAGGTTAGAGCGCTCGTTTTTGTGCGAGTGGTCACGGGTTCAAATCCTGTGGGGGCAATTGAACAAGTGATTCGGATCCCACTTTACAAAACCAAAAACTGTAGGTCCCGTGCTTAGGAGCTCACCAGCTTGTTTAGGACGTTAATAATTTACTCACTCACTCACATTGAATTGATTTTTTTTTTCTCTACCTTTCAGCAGCAAAGGTGGCATCTGGATGCAGTGCGAACTGGATATTTCGAACTCTAAATAACAGAATTCTTTTATTTCCTTCTTTGGCGTTGATACACTCCCTCACTGAAAATAACGTACACTTCCAATGTTGGCTGGTTGCTGTGTATAGAAGGGGAGAGGAGGGGCAGAACAGCTAACTATAAGAAATGAACAACAATCACCGAACAATTTTTAAGCCGATTGCGAACAATAACGAAAATGAAGATCTAAAATCTATCAAATTGTTTATTTTTTAAAGGAGGTCCAGAAACAATACATGGTTAGCCGTTTTCCACCTTAGGTATAAAACAAACTGAAAAAACAACAACAACAAATCAGCCATTTAGAGAAAATTGCGAAACAAGCTAGGAATTTCTTATTAAACAATAAAAGTACTGTATTGAACGCGAAAATATGCTTTTATCCCATAATATGCCCTAAACCGAAACTATAGTAGAAATATGCATTTATAGGACCAATAAAAACAGTGTTATTGATTTCAAAACATCAAGAAACGTGCTCAATCTATCTTCACAATGAGAAAAACAGGCCCTGAGAAAATATGCTGTCATAAAAATCCGAGTCTTAGAAATAACACTTTAGGATGGGATATCTGCAGCACTCCACATAAAAAATGTAAAACGCCTTAAACTGGCTAGTATATATATTTTCCTTTTTCACCTCTAGTGCAACATAACTTTTGGAAGGCACCACCAAAAGATTGCGCACATTTATGCCCACATTTTATCAACGTTGAGATAACAATTTGTGCTATAGGAATACTTTGCAATATATTTCTCATAGTGTGTATATATAGCCTATTCTTTACAGAGAGTGTTATTTTTCGTGTATTTCGAGGCCCCCCTGTAGAGGGTGTTTACCCCTAAAGTCTGGACAACATCCCTCCACTTTAAAACATTTGCTGTGAAAAATATATAGGAACCGTACGAAACTTCACTTACACTCTCCCAATTTTGACTTTACATCCCCCAAAACTGAAAATCCTGGCGGAAACAATAAGTATAATGCTATAGCTTAGTAATATTTTTGTGTTTACTGGTACTTCTCAGTGTAAAATCATGCGATTTGTAGAGAGAAAAACGAAATACTTACAATTATCTTGTCCAGTTCGTAACAAGATTTTCTGTATTGTCTCTCAATTTTTCGAACATTTTCTTTTAAAGAAGTGACCTGTTTATGTGGATGACATTCGGAAATATACATACAAGGTCTGGAAGAACCTGGATCTACTACGACTTCCAATATTGAATTTTGTGTTGAGTTGGTATCTGTGATATATACCAAGAAAATCCCATTTCTGGAACCAATTTTTTTAATTGTAAAGGAGACAATACCATTCAATACTGGATAGTATGCCGTACATGATTCGTCAAGCGTTTCCTCAATTCCAGGCCCTGAAATAGAAATATAGTCATCCATAAACTGAAATGGAGCAGAAAAACGCTTATGGGTCATTGCTAAATCAATGTATCTAAATGTTGTCCCAAAACACTAAAAGCTTACAAATAAGAACAAAACCGTCTTTAATATAATCATGGTGTTCTTCCTGTTGTATAGAGATAGTGTGCACTTATATTAAAAATTCTTTCATTTTCTTCAGAAAGAAACCAGCCTAGATAACGTCATTTTGTTCCCTACGTGGACTGTTTCCCCACGTACTTTTTTTTTCTAATTTATTGTATTCTATACAATACTTAAGTGCTTTATTTTCTAAAATTGATATATTCTAAATTTTTACTTCATTACGAAGACAAAGTGAAAATTACAAAGAAAAATCATTAAATCCATGTAGTGAGTGAATTAACGCAAAACTGTTTGTCCCTAAAAAAATTAGTCCCCTCCCTGAAGAGAAAAGAATTTTCTAATAAATACCACCAGTGAGTGCTACTTAGGGTAATCATTTGTCCTGGCTGGACAGTCCTACATTTGATGGCCATATCCTATAACCAGCTTAACAGTCGAGCAGGATGATGATTTATCCCGCTTTTAGTTGTCTCGTTTAAAAAATGTTTTCAATCATTCTAATGATTTCATCCTCGGACATTTTCTGAATTTCAATTTAATTAGCTCATGCAAGTGTCCGCATTTTTAACCATTTCCTAATGGCAAACCTAGCAATGTGGTGTTTAAACTCAGTAGGATAAATAACGAGGAAGCCATTTTATGTTCTGAAGCTTTTAAGAATTCACAATCCGTTTGAAGTAGAGATCAACGAGCTCAGTTTCTGGACTCTTTTTTTAAAAGTTAGATTTCTTTTCGTAAGTTAATATTTACAAGATTAAATTATATCAGGGATCAGGTGTCATTAAATATATAATAATTGCCTAACCTCTTTAGTTAAAATCTCAAAATTAAATGAAAGCCATTTTGTCTAATACATAGATGTCCCTCTACGTGAACAAAGTCAGTCCATGTATGGCGTACTGTTGTAAATATAGGAGACAGTATACGAAGTATGTGTAAAGTATGCTGAAAGTTCTATTCTGTAAAATTCCAGTAAATTTATGAGATATTAAAAATTCTAAACATTAATTACAGAAAGGTGATTCAATCTCAGTAAATCGTTCTGTCACCTACGTGGACAACAATTTGTAATGTAGGCCTACTTCATAAGTCGTAGACACATACATATCACATTACAAAACCCATGTGTAATCTGAAAACATCCGAATATTCCGTAGAAACGTGAGATCACTACGTGAGCATGATCAACATCTTTTTTTTTTAATCTTGGACCTTCCTGTGTATGTTTGATTCCTTATAATAATCATAGGTTTACATGTTTGTAAATACTGCTTTCTTGAGATTTATCAGGCGCAGAATGCTTTATAAAGAAAATTTTCAAAGTGTAAGAAACGGTTTTCCTCAAACACACCCAATCTGTTCCGTTGGACCTGCTTCTGGACCCACTGAACACGTATCCGAAATTTGGTTGAAATAAACACACGTATGTTGATTTGTTTAAGTAACATAGAAATATACAAACTTTCAAATTTATATATATGAGTAGCTGATTTACCCGTCCGTTGGTACAGAGTGAATAAAATACGTTGGGACAGCACTGACATCTATGAATATGTTTAAGTTGATTGGCAACACTGATCTAGTACCTAAATGTAAACTTGATTGTGTATACATCGAATTGTGTGGACAAATTTGAGTTATTCATATTTTTTTAAAATCCTAATTAGCATCTCTGGTATCCTCAATACTTGCGGTGCACCTGTCTAATGCTATGAGGGCAATTAAGAATATTAAATATTTGAAATTTAATAGCAACACTGAAATTAAAGACGCCCGCAGCACACCGAGTGTGCCTATGATATATTCAAGTAAACAATCATCAAAGTTGGTGCAGCTACGTTCAATGGTATGGTCGAATTTTATTTTTTTTTAAATAGATTGGCAACACTGGACACTGAGGTTCTTACAAACGGGAACCCCTCACATTTTTTTCTATTGTGATGAACAAAGATTTTCTCAAGTTTTGCTGATATGTTCACCGGTTTTGAAACAATTTGAAAAACACATTTTTTGAAAAAGAGGGAAACACTGACGACTTGCATGCATTACCGGAACCGGATTACATCTATGACCTGACTTAATACCTAAGGACCACGTACGCAAAATTTGCTGTAAAATCAATATGGATTCATTTACTAGTTGCAAAACAGTGAAACTTCGAGTAACATCAAATACTTTAATGATCTGCTCTTGGACCCAAGAAACACGTATAAAAATGTTGATTGAAATCAATGCACACATGTAGATTTCTAAGTATCTGGATTTAATATATAAGATTATACTCGCATTACTAAAATGTACCTGCAAACGGCAAATTGAAATAACCCACTGACCAATCTCCGTAGGTCGAAGTATCAAAGGTATCGTGAGCATTCTGTTCAAGATAACCAATGCGTCCATCAGGATCTGGAAAAAAAAATACGTAAAGCAAGATTGAGTCATGTTCTACGAATATATTTGCTATTTTACCTTATTTATGATAACTAGTGGCCGATTGATTTATCGAGCAAAGTAGTAAATTAATATTAACACATATGTGTAAAGAAACCCGAATAATACTAAACTTCCGTTTGATAATATATTTATGCGTGAGTTTCATGAATCTTTTGTGTAAGTGTGAAGGCAAACCATTTCCCATAAGATTAGGTTCAATATTCTCATTCCGGCATTTTGTCTATACATCCAATCAAAACATACTTACAAGACAATGTTTTCTCAAAATATCTTAAAATCAATGTAATTACTGAAATCAACTCTGATTTCCACATTTGCAATTTTCGTAATATAAAAACAGAACTTCCACAACTAATATGTCCTTTACTGATTCTAGCACAAGCTAGAATCTTTCCATTAAAACAATGCTGTAATAGCTATTTGCTATTTGCTCCCAAAGCTTAAAATTGGAAGGGTGTAAGTGAAGTTTTACACGGTTTCTCTCGATTTTATACCGTAAAAAATTTAAAGTTGAGGATACGTTCAAGAATTTGGGGGTGACACCCCCTCAAAGGGAGGATCGGGCTGAATCTCTCACCCGATGTTGTAAATTGATTTTCCATAAAAACAAATCGAGGGACATTGTAAGCCTGAAAAGATGTGAGAGATGATCACAGTGATGAATTCAGGTTGAGTCTCGCAAGGAATGCCCCCCCCCACACACACCCCGGAGAATCAAAATTCCCCTTGTGAGAATTCGTTCAATATTATATTCTTCTATGTTTATCCGCATC
Source organism: Lepisma saccharinum (assembly GCA_022664845.1). Lineage (NCBI taxonomy): Eukaryota > Metazoa > Arthropoda > Insecta > Zygentoma > Lepismatidae > Lepisma > Lepisma saccharinum. The sequence continues at coordinate 7,803 of JAGDQP010035038.1, read as the reverse complement.
ACACGAAGGTAATGTAAATAAATGTTATGGTTAATGAATTCTCAAAGGGTAATGTTTCCTTACAGCCCCAGTAGCGCACATACGTTAATAATACGTGGATTAAACGTTAGTACCGAAACGTAAATTTAACGTTGTAAGTGTACTGAAATGTCCGTCTGTTCAACGGTTTATTCGACGTTTAATAATGGTTGAGGAAAAGCATGTTGAAATCAAGAAAATGGCGATAAAGAAACGGGTTCAGTTGCCAAAAATAGAGCATGGTTTCTGTCTATTGATATACAAATTTAGCTGAAATTTTGTCCGTTGCTTTCATCATAATATCCTTATTAATTTTCTAACAGTAAAGTATACAACCGTGTGCTGTGAGATTAGAAGAAGGAACGTTCCACACTCGTCGGTGGTAGCTCGACACATCGGTCGCTCATCCACGAAATCGCCTTGAGACTCACTACTCTTTACGATTCCCTTTATGTCACAAAAACGTAAAACGCAGTCTTGAGTGTAGTTCCCACAAATCCAGACCTTTCATTTTACTATCATGTAAGAATAAGAATAAAGTATACTTTTCTTCTTTCTTTGTTATGTATATTTTCCCTTCTTTAACACTTTGATCATCGCTGCACTATTAAATTTGTATTTCTCAATAAGTGTAATATGTCGCCTTAGAAAAACGCTCATACAGGGAAGTCATGCTTAAAAAGGAATGTTAAAAACACTAGATATTAATGCCCTATTAACTAAATTAAATGATCATTGAAATATAGTTTAAAATTCAATCTGTTTTCAACATGCAAATGAAAACGAGAGACGTAGTTAATTTTATTCTATTCGCTTTTAACCTCAATTTGTATGCAATTGACATGGACAGAAAATCTAGGGCACGGTTGAATATAATACGAAAAACACGTCACATTAACTTTCTATCGAAAAAAATATTGTTGGAACATAGTTTGAAATTCAACGTGTTTCCAACATGAAAAAGAGGACAGAAATTATTAGTTAATGGCATTCAATTAGCTCTTTTAATTACAAATTTTATTCAATTGAATTGTTATAAAAAATCCCATGAAATGAAACCCCATAAGTGAAAATTATAGTTGAATCCACACTGAGCTAACACTTTATCAACAGTATCGAGTCTTTGTTGAAATTTGATTTAAAATTAAACATACTTTTTTCAACCGATAATGGTTAGTCAACGAAACAAACGAATAATCAACGCTGAAAACACGTTTGTGTGCTACTGGGAAGTAGACAGCGTGTCTGGTGAAAATAATGCTTCAACGATTAATTTTGATAGTTTATTTTGCAATAGAGTAACTAGAATTTTAAGGCCCCCTGCAAGGAACTTTTAGGGGCGGGGACGTCCTCTCACATGCAGCTTTAGCAAATTCTGCAGACCAGTGTTAGCAGATTTCTAAAACTGATATTCTCTCCAGACTGCGAAAAATTTCCTGTCCATGCTTAAAAATTTATTTCCACTTTTACCAACTCTGAGAAAGTTTTAAAAAACGAACTTCGAGGCGATTTCTCTTGCGATGTTGGTTGAGTTTCTCAGTAAGTCATTTCACCTATTTATATATCGCCTGTAGAGTTCCCTGGACAGCTGCATCCAAACCCCCGCAACACGGGGTCTAACTGCATTGTAGTTGCGCCCCTGATATTTTGATAATATGGAGGTACTTTCGGCAGCAGCAGAAAAGTAAGTCTTAAAAACAGCAGTAATTTCCTTGAAAAGTAGTTGCCTCTATGAACTCAAATTCCCCTGGGTGAAAGTATCTGAATTCATCACTGGGTAATCACCACACGCGTCGAACCAATTTCATATATATTTTACTGTTGAAATAGTTTCGATATATTCATTGTTCATTTATTTAATAACGCTCGACAATATTTTCGTTAACCTTCCTGCTAACGTTGTCAGGACATGTTTTTATACTAATTTACAATTCTTTATATATGTCAGTTCTTATATATATAATGTAAATTAATACAGAAGAGATCCTCCAATCATGTTAGCAAGAAAGCAAACGAAACGATCATTGAGCCTTACCAATTTAATGCAAATGAATACTCGGAATGAGTGTTATTACTGATATGTCATACATGTGATAAAATATGCAGTTACACAGTAAAAAATAGCTGTGTTAATTCAACACAATGCGGTGTCCCAGCGTGACTACCACTTTTGTGTGTTAAATCAACACAAAACACGATGTTGATTTCGGTACTGGGAGAAAAAAGTATACGGCTGCAGCTAGATTTGAACATGGGTTGCTCAGTTAGAAGTCGAGCGTCTTACCGACTTTGCTAAATCGTCAGACTGAAAGAGCACTAGATTGAAATAATATAGGCGATAAAAAAATGTTTCTGAACCCCAAACACACACAAAGTTACTCTCACGACTTATGCCATGATTTAATCACTTTTCCATTGGTCAGTTAGGGAACACAATCCCCATTTATTGAGAATATGTTCCATTTCTATGAAAGCAAGCGCAGCATTTGACATGTTGTTACGATAAGGAGTAATCCTGCTCAAGTGTTTGACTGTCGCCATCTTGCTTGCTTTCATAGAAATAGAATATATTCAATGAATGGGAATTCTGGTTCTCAATTGACGAATAGGAAGTGATTAAACTATGGGATAAGTCGTGCAAGTAACTTAGTTTGTTTTGGGGGTTCAGAAACATATATTTGACCCCCTTCACTGCTTAAATCTATAGTGTAGTCGCTTAACTCAAATGTTAGTAAATATCGTTTGCATCTAATGCCTGTTCTGTCTGACGATTTACCGAAGTCGGTAAGACGCTCGACTTCTAGCTGAGCAACCCATGTTCAAATCTCAAAGCAGCCGAATACTTTTTCTTCACAGTACCGAAATCAACACCGTGTGTTGTGTTGATTTAACACACAAAAGTGGTAGTCATGCTGGGACACCGCATTGTGTTGTATTAACACAGCTGTTTTTTGCAGTGTAGAGATATGTGCTCAAGTTTTCCTGAAACATTGGTGTGTCCAGAGGTCGATTAGTAGTGAGAATAGACAATATACAAAAGGTAGTACCTGTTCGCCTGATGTAATCAGGGTTTCCGCCAGGATTTTCAGCTTGGAGGGATGTAAAGTCAAAATTGCCAGGGTGTAAGTGGAGTTTTGCACTGATTCTATCGATTTTCGCTGCATCAAGTTTTAAGTTGGCGGGGGGTGGGGGCGTTCTCAAGAATTTTGGATTATGACACCCCCGACAAAGGGGAGTCTGGCGGAATCACTGAAGGTATTCCTGGTTGTTTAAATGCACAGTGACTCCGACCTAAGTTCTATTTCGGCGTAGGTGAAGCACTTCCAGTGTATCACAGACTCATTTTCAGCTTGGACCATACTTTGTAACCAGTCTTCCTTGAAGGTCTCATTCATGTAGTACTAGGCACAATCTACGTCTGGCGTTAGTACAATCATTTGGGCTCATGATGTCCCATTTCTAGTCCTCTACTGTCCAGCTCTTGTGGGATTTTGCTCAAGCTTTCTCGTTTTCTGGTGTTGCTTTTGGCCTATTTCTGTGTATTCTATTGCAGAAGTCCTCGAGATTGGGTAAGAGCAACACTGTTCCTTAGCTTATAGTAATTTAGCTCAAACTGTAGATATTATATAGAGATATACATATATTAAATACTTCTTTACTTACTCCAGTCAAATAGTCCAGTGGAGGTAGAGACGTATAATGTGCTACTCAGAGCAAAGCAAATTCTTGCACGCAGTAAATCTTCTCATATAACACTCAAAATCCGTTCACGGGAACTGTACGAGAAAATCAATCTAATGTGTCCCTAGAATCGCTCACCAATTTAAGACGTGTTATTAGATCATTATAGTCTGGAAGGTAGTAGGCTCCACATGAACCTCTCTTTCTTCGAGACCAATTTATTTTTATTTCTTACAGTCTAAATAAAATTTAGAGCAATGTTCCGGAAAAATAAAACGGGTTCTACATCAAAATGACTACTATTTTTGGTCGAGAATTGGTAAAAGGTTTTTTGTGTTATGAGAGAAATGTTTAATATTCCCTGTTACTTCAAACCTGACACTGTATTACTTGTCTTGGCCCAAAGAAACAGTTATTTCAGACCCAGCGGCTGAAAATTGCAGGTTTATAAAGTAGGTCATATTGGTACTAAATAAAAATATTTTTCCGACTATATATGAATTATTTTTCTCAGAAAAGATTTTAGGGATTCCAGATTTGTAGCAAAAATGAAACTGCTTAGAAAGTATACTACTTTGGGTCGAAAATTCATGAAATGAATTTTTAAAGCTAATTTATAACAAATGGTTCCCTCAGAAAACAAAACCAAAAAAAAATGATCCAGGCCCTGAATCCCTTCTTGAATTTATTGTATGTTGCTGTAGAAGATGATGTAGCAGTGTGTGTGAGTGCAGAATAGCAGGGATCAACTGCTCGTCGACATGCAAATTTTGCATCGGACAGTCGTTCACAAATGTAGCTGAAGTCGTTACCGATAGTGACACTGAAGACGGAAACACTCCATCAGTAATTGAGCATTCAGATGAAAAGGTAGCAAATTATATTTCAGAAATTAAACAGCTTGAATATGTTATAGTGAGCGTAAAAGTTGAAGAGATTGTAAGTGATGGAAAATATTTGTGTTAATATGTTTTCATGAGATTTCAAGTTTTTAATTCTGAAAGCATTTTTGCTTTACAAAGAAATAACCTTTACGACACTGCTTATTGTATGCTTTTTTAACTAGTTAAATTTTAAGAGATGTTTCTTGGAAACTATTTGACTGAGGAGATCCATTTTGCACTTAAATTGTAGCAAATTTAAACCTCTTCACTATTTAAAATGGCTACTTTTGTCCTAAATCTCACTAATCAGGAAATATTTTGTGATCAAAACCTATTGATGTGCGTTTTCAATGAATTCTCGGAAATTACCTAAATTTTTAAGAGCTGTATTTTGGAACCTATTGCACGTAACAAAAGCCATTTTGCGTTCAAATTGTAGCAAATTACTTCTTCTTTAATATTATAATATAATATTATACCTACCCATTTCTACCGTATAACACAACGTTTAAGAGTTATAACTTAAAACAAAAATAAAAATCCACATTTTCTATTTTTTTTTTTTCAATTTAGTGACGCGCTTGGTGGTAGGTCAAGGTCAGAAACTTAAACTTTTAATAAGTACCCCAACACATAAATCATAAAAAATCATAATTACCCGACATTTTGAAAAGCACAATGTACAGATTGACTCTACTAAGAAAAAAAGCTTCAAAGCAGATATTTTGAAACTTGCAAGAAATAAATATATTCCCGTGATTGTAATTTATCGAATTTTGAGTATATTGCAGTTTGGGGTGTTATTGTTTGTATAACGTAAGAGATGTTTTTGTTCAAATGGTAATTCTATCGCACAAAAATAAAAAGCAAGGTTTTTAATGGACTATTTTCTTTCTAGTAGGAGCTTTAATAGATGCTGGCAGCTTACAAGATGAACTGAAGTTACATAGACAAATATATGGGCAATAGGGTCTAACTGAAGTTACAAATACACACAAAGATATAGTTCCTCAATCAATCAAAAGCTATAAACATACTTGCACACAAACACACATATCTGCATTATCACACACAATATAAAACAGATTACTATGCGGACATACTGCTTTTTCAACGTTTCAATGGAGATTTCTCTGTAAACATTTATGCATTCCTATTGCTTCCGCGTTAAATATCTCAATGGATCATACATATTTCAACAAAAGTATGAATAATGCCAACAAATACAAATACAAAAAAGCATTGTGATAAAACTTGTAGCTGATAATTTCATCGTGACACATGAAGAGTCATATGGGTCACGGTGGCTCAGTTGGTAAAGCGCTCACCTCTGGTGCTAGGGTCGTTGGATAGATCCCTGCTCATGCCACGTGGGCTTTGTGGTGCACAAACACCATGTGCGTGGGTTTTGTCGGGGTTCTCCTGTTCTTCATTCCACCAATTCATCCCGTCATCATCCATCCGGCATGAGCCATAGTGGCCTATAGGCCTTAAATAAATTCAAATTGAAATGAGTAGTCATACACGTGTGAATGGTTCCTTTACGTACAATTAATAATTATGCAACATCATGTTATCTCATAAATGAATGATGTACTTATATTAAAAGCAGAATTTGTTTAAGCCATTAATATATTTTTAAGATGCCGAAAAAAATAAAAAATATTTGAACAAACTTATACTAAACTAAGTAATTAAATATGTTCTGCTCAATATGAAACCTAAAAGTAATGTTATTGAAATTTTTCATGTAAATGTCTCGGACCGCAGCCTTGTTATTCACATAATGTCTGAAATATAGCAACATAATGATGCTATTCACGCATCATGAACGATTCAATGTAGCGTGTGAGGACAGTTAATTTTATGTATGTATTAGCTAATTACGGAAAAACGAGTGTGTCCCTCCTTTATTACATACAGCGAGTTTTAAAATTATACCGACAAATTTTGAAGGATCATACTACACCAAAAAATAAATTAAGAAAAAAAATCCAGAGAAGCTGGTGGAAATTCGACCACGCTTCGGAGCTACAGGTTGCCGAAAGGTTGAGAAAATTAACTCAAAATCCTCATATCTCTAATACTAGATAGCCATGAGCAAAGCCTTTCATTTACTTCGTAATCATTATTCCACTAATTAATCTATAAGATA
>JAGDQP010035037.1:0-19786 GCA_022664845.1 Lepisma saccharinum | reverse complement strand
CTTTGGGTATAGGTCACAAGCACTGTTTTAAGACTTGAATACTCAATGTCACCATCTTCATCCCACTGAAGTCCAATACTGTGTTCGGTAATGTATTCATTCGTATACTTTAACGCTAATGCCAGATCTGCAAAGGGGAATGGGGCCTTGAACAGCCAGCTTTGCGACGTATCGGTATCAGAATTAACAATTGCAACTTCTTTAACGACGAGGTCTTGACTATCCCCATCGACTTGGTCAAACGCAGAAAACTGTATGACTTGTCTCATTGCGTCCAAGCGATCCACTAATCCAAGTAAGAAAGAAAGAAGAGGTTTTATACCGTCTATGTGAAGGGGAGCTTAAACAGCGTTGTCAGTGTATACATTGCGGTCTTTATCAATCTGAATTAATGAATCAAATTGAGCATACACGATGCAGGTAATGGAATTTGCAAGATCTTGACTGAAACCAATTTTGATATTGACAGGAGAATCTTTAACAACATCCCAAGTGGAGTCGTCCAGAGTATTTGTAGGAGATAGAATAAAGGCGTACAACGTATAGCCATTAGGATAGTCATCCATTGTTATAGTGTGCCCAGCATTTTGATGGAAAATACCGGTGCCGGAGAAAAAGGTGTAGTAACTTCGAATGAACAAATTGTTTGCAAAATTAGGGGTGAGGGAGCATAGAATTTAGATCCAACCTGAACCTGAAGCTTGTTAAGATGAAAGTGTTGGAAATTGAAGGGATTGAGATCGTACTGACCGTTGAATGCAGTATTTGAAACAAATCCAATGACAAGACTTTTAGGGACACTACTCAAAAATAAATTATCTAACTTGTACGAAGATACGCCTTGAGGGATCGTATGCAGGCGAGTCTCTACATGAGTTAATGGTAATTTTGCTGTATCTTTGAGCATGCAACTATTCAGCTGGATAGCCAAGTCTGCTGAAATATCCATTCGGCGAGCATAGAGAATCACATCGTTCAAGACAACTTTAAAATTAGAGTTATCAGCACCCATTAAACAGAAGGAATCTTTGCTACGATACAATTTGACTCGAAGAGAGAGAGACTTTATTGGGAAGAATACGTTCTATCCCTGCAATATCAGTATAGAGACGGCCAAACATTTCGAAAAAAGCACTGCCTCCGACAAAACCACTACGTATCTGAAATCCTGTATTAGTATTATCCAACGTATTAAATTGTCCTGCAGTATCCTTGTACCATAACGCACTCGTTAAATGCGTATTGGTAGCATCAGAATAATTCAGTAGTGTTTCCAGATAGGCTCGGTACGGGTACGAACCATTTGAAGAAGAAATCAATTTATCATTCTGAAATATCGATTTGGCCAAACAGGGAATTGAGGAAATTGTTGACTGGTGCAACGACGTCCGCGACAACGCCTGGAGGTCCTGATGCTGCTACGTGGAGATTTGTACCGTCAGGACGGACAATTTGACATTTTACGTAAAGGTAAAGATAGGCAGGATGAATATACTCTGCAGTGTCTCCAGGAATAAGAGATCCAATGGGGCCTTCGGATGTGAGTGTAGATATTGGTCGATATTCCACCATCCGTGAGGATTCGATGGCGGTCTGGGTCATGGGTACTGATACCAAATCAAATTCATTGGTACAGCACTCTTTACTGCTTGGTGTAAGGAACGACATTTTAACTAAAGATATCTCGAGCTTTTATTGTACGACGCGACTTCTTTCTCCTTATGGTTGGAGGTCCAATACGAGCAGGAGCTCTTCGTTTGCGTGCCCTTCTCCTACCCCTACCGGCAAGCAACTGAGTGACTTTATTTTCAGCTTTTGTCTTTAAAGCTGAGCCTACATCGCGAACTCCTGCTTTGATTGATTCTTTCACAGGTCGTTTTTCTAGCATATCCCCAGCAACTTGGATTCCTGTTTGTAAGCCCTGGCACCCAACGGCTTTTGCTCCTTGTTTAATGAGTGGCATTCCAAATCGGAATAGGCCGCGAAATAAACTTCCAATACCATGGCCTCGTTGATACACGGGCCCCGCGAAATACGGGATCCCACGACCACTATGTACAGCTACTTTCATTGCGAGAGACGTGTAAAGTGAAGTGTCACCGTCAATGTCGCGAATGCAAATGGCAAATTATGGTCCTTTAGTAGGATTTCAATCGTATCGAAACTTAGTTTGGATAAGGGAAGGTAATGAACATTTTGAAATGTTATTGTTTGTACTTTACCGTGATTCATATCGCACATGGCCACAATTCGAAGCAATGGTGCTTCGTATCACCTACATATTGAGGTTGAATCAGATCCGTATAGACAAACATTTGTTGCGGATATCCAATACTTAGGTACTTTTAATTTTGTACAGTCCCAATTTTTAAAATGTTAATGCTGGGTTCGAATCCTAATTGCAGTGCCAGCAGTGGGGATAGACGAATGGCTTGAATATTATCCGTGGTATTCACATGAACCGTATTCAAGTAGGTAAACTGTATAGCAGGTGTAATTTTATTTAATTCATCCAATAATTGCTGGATGGTCGCATAATATCCTGCTGTAACTCTGATTTACTTTTGTCTCATTCGTCAAGTCAAACCAAGAGGTATTTTCCTCATCATGAACATTTTCACATGTGAGTAGAATATGAATTTCGCTAAGTCCAACCCTCCACGATGGATCATTTAACTGAATACGATGATTCAGGATATTGCGAAAATGAGTAGGTGTATTCTTCGGATACGTTCGCGTACTTGCATTGGAACTTAGTGTAATGTAGAAACTATCATCGGTACTTTCCGAAATCATGATGCTTTGCGTTGAAAGTGAAGTGTAAAAATTGACGTTCCGAATTGAAATGGCAACTTTTGACCACGTTCGCCTTTTAAGTCTATGTGCAGTGTATCGAAATATGGCTTTTCCACTTTTACGTAGTGTGGACAATCAAACATATAAGACTGGATATGTCCATACTGATAGTCATGCACACTGATTTTACGAAGTAATTTACCAACATTAGGCTGTCTCTTCACAATATCAAGACAAACATTACTTTCCGAAGGGATATTATAATCTAAATTGCATGGATATGGTGCGGCAATGTTTACTATCATTGGCCAGCGTCGTCGACTGTGTGGATAAAAGTGAATGCTGTGATTGTCATTGTTTGGATGATTACTAAACCCAAGTAGGTTTTGTAAACCAGGTGTCATTCCAGTCACATATTGGAGTCGTCGATAGCGACGATGTTTAATAAATACGTGAATTCGCGTGTGATCATAATGCAGCATACGAGGATCATCGATGGCTGTTGCATCATCTTCGTCCTTGAGATCGGGTATTAGGGGATCATCACCAGCAGTAAGTTCAGCTTCCAATTGTTTATTGAGAATAGTGACTTTAAGTAATTCCGCGAGTGAAAGTCGTAGACGTTCTCTTTCCTTTTCCTTTTTTTAAAGCTTGTGCCTGCTTTTGTGCATGGAGGTATTCTGGAATACTTTCTAGCAGCGTGTCTACAGAGTCGTAATACGGGTGTAAATTTAATATTATATTTCGTTTTCATTTTTCCTTCAGTGTGAATAATAATTTCTTCCTCCTGTTGAAGATTATAAAAACTCCAAGGAATGGCTACTCCGGTTAATCCAACCACCCAGTCCCCGGTCAAATGAAGTGGTTGTAAAAGTTTGGTCGTATATGAAGCAGTTGTATTATCAAATACATGTGCACTTGCATTGGATGGTAACGTCACATAAAATTCATGTGCCTGTTCGGATGACGTCATGATGTCGACTTAACGCCTTGTCTGCGTACCCAACTATTCATACTTGGAGGATACCCTAGCCATTTGACGTAGACCCATCCTTTTCTACGTTTAATACTTTTTCAATGAGGTATGTTTTCATTTTGCTGACAACAACACGTTGCAATTTCTCAGCATAAAAGATACCTTTAATGGGATCACCATTCCAGTCATTGATTTTATGTGATGGGTGTACTTGTAATGCATTTGTCGACAATAAAGATTTCCTGCGACCATTTTGGTAAGTACCCCTTTTCCAATTTATATTTATATTTACTCACACGCACATAATCTCCTGGATGTAATTTACATGTTGGGTTTGTTCTTGTTTTGTGTCCGTATAAGGTTTGCCATACTTGATTCAAGTTCGATTCATTCACATCTATAGGTGCCATTTTAATAGTGGAAAGAAGAGTATGATTGTAACTATGTACGAGATCGTTCAATACGTCAATGTAACGATACGTATTTTAAGCAGTAAAGTACTTGTAGATTTTTCCTTGAGAGTGCGGATAAAACGTTCGACAAGGGCCGCTTTCATTTCGGAATGAACACTATAATGATTGACGCGATACTTTTCAAACACCCGTTTTCCATGTTGATTATAAAATTCAGTTCCCAAATCCGTTTGACAGTGTACTAAGGGCACGGTCAATGTTTTTATTAAAATGCTTTCTATAGCGTGTGCCACGACATCACCCGTTTTATTCTTAACAGGAATACAAGTTGCGTATCGAAAAAAAACACATCGATCGCACATAAAATGTATCGGTAGCCATCATTATATTTTGCTACATTCTGCATATCGGCTAAATCCATTTGAATGAGTTCGTTTGGACCACTCACATAATACTAATTTCGCGTAAATTTTTTCCTTACAGGAGCATGTCAAGTATATGCATCTTCTGATGCTAGCCATTTTGTAATTTGGTTCGTTGATACTTTAGTTTTCTTTCGTAATTTTGTAATAGTTCCTAGATACACTGGATCAGTATAGGTATAATACAGTTTACTAAGGGACATGATTAAAACTTGTAATTCTTAAATATGGATTTCAAGAGTTTCGGGACTCGTTTTGGTTTACGTTTCACTTTACGTTGCCTTGATTTCACTACACGCACACCAGCCCCAAACTGGAAATTGATTAATTCTGTGGAATATTAATCTCTTGGAGTAATTGCTTGAATGTATGAATACCTATAGGATTTCGTGGTGATCGTTTTCGTACTACTTCATTGACAAGATCAATAATATTTGAGCCTGGAACGAGATTGTTGTCAATGGTTACTACACCGGTTGGATCCCAACTAATTCGTTTGGATGCCTGCATGAGCTTTAATAAGACTCCTGTTTTTCGACTGAGGGTTTTCGGGAAAGAATCAATAATGAATTGAAATTACTACTGCTTGTTGACGCTGCTGCTGCTTCTACTAGAGGTAATGCTATAGGTTTATTTCCCTGCGGCGTATGATCCAAGTATCGATGCAATGCCTGCTGGTACATTTTCCATTTTTCTGTGTCGTTAAATCGATGCGAAGTAAAATATCCTGCATTTCACGATCTAGCCTTGCCTGATGAGATTCTACGGATTTAACGGTGAATACCATTTCTGCCGTTGCCTGCTCGGGCACAAGAATCATTTCTTGAAATTGCGAAGTCATGTTATAAACAAAATACACTTCCTGCTACAGCACTGAGAATAGGTCCTAGTAGCAATGGGAGTAGTGCTCCACCTTTTTGAACAAGTAACCGAAGTTTTCGTTTCAAACTCGTATGTGCAAGAGACAAAGCACGTAACGTCCTCTTCTGACGACGCAGTCTTTGCTTCTGACGCGGAGAAAGTGGGATGCTGCCCTTCATGGTACTGTTGACCACTTGTGCGATGGTACGTATGACTCTACCAGATACGTTTTTTGTAATAAGGTATTGAGTTTCTTGCCTTTGCATTTACACAGAGCACGGAGTTCCGATACACGATCTTTCACGCTCGGCATCTTAGTGTCAACTGAGCGTAATGGGTGTATTCATGTCTTTTACATGAGCATATACATGCAGGGTTTCATCTGGAAAGATATTGGTTCGTATACGTAAAGGATCAGAAGTCTGCTGAATTAATTCAAACAGCAAGTAACTATGGGCTTTAACGGTGATTTTTCAAACACTTCCACAAAACCCTTACTATGACGAGGCATAATTTGACGTGCAAGGTACTCAATCTGTAGTTTGTCACTAGGATTCTTAAAAACGATAATATAATGCGCGTTCGATTAAATATCGCGAGCATGTTTTCCTTTTGAAAATAAATTTTGCACGATTAATATTACTGACAGACTTTTGTGATGAGCATACTTCGTAAAGAGTTTAGCCACGTCGCCATTTGTTTCACTCATCAAATCATCAAGAATTAATAATGAATTGGGTTGACTTTCAAATGTTTCCATATCCGGAATACCATGATAAAATTTTACATTGGAAACGGTTGTTTGGTACCGCCGCTTCATAGCACCAAACTATCTCGTTAAATTTAACCGTGAATATTTGATTTTTGAACGATAAGACTCTGTTTACGAAGCAACTCTTACCAGCTCTTGAAGGTCCTGCAACTAGGAGAGTGGCTGGGTGTTGTAGGCTAAGCATCCCGGTTTGAAATGAGGTGATGCAACAGTTTTCCCTATTTATATCATCTTGAGTAAGATTATCAATCGTTCTATGTACATATTTACACATCTATTTACATATTTATCTGCCCCTATACATATACGGTAATGTCCTCTAGTCGGTAATCGTCACGTCCTGTATGATTCGTCGTCTTTTATTTTCTGTCACTTGTTGAGTCTTAGTCTCGGGTCGGGAAATTATGATGAACCCCGGCTTTCTACAGATATTGGGCGAATAAATAACTTTTTTGTTATTAAATCGTAATAAAATCGAAATTAATTTCCTTCCTCGCTCTGAAATTGAGTGTAATTCCCCTAACTTTTAGAATATCTTTATTTTCCCCCGTGCTAATTTCGTGAATCCTGTAAGCGTAATTTTTAGGACCCAAGCCAATGAACATTCGCATCTCCTAGCCGGCTGGTATCTCATTGGTTAATTGGCCCAAATAATTGCCTGTAGAGAGCAGAGATTCCTCATACTTATTCTGGATAAACATGATTGAGTCTGTGTCAACGTAAAGTATTTTGTCATAACCTACCTTCTCCATTAATTCATAGTTTAGTCTTGCCCATGATGATATAAAGGCCGAAAACACGCAATTCGAGAAAGGAAGCGTTCTATTTTCATTCTCGATGTCCTTATAAGTGACAATGAGATGGTCAGCTCCGACCGGAACAACTTAACTTATTTCGTATTAAGGGTTTAATACAAGTTCCGAAAACGTTTTCGCATCGTCCACAATCTTTGTCTTGGACAGGTCAATGCGCTGTCCCCATTTTCCAAACAATGAATTTAAGAAAATTTGTCTTAAAACCTCATTACGTTCGATCTTGCTGTAGTATAATTTAATATTTTCATTTTTCTCATATTCTCTGATGTATCGTGTTTAGCCTCTTCACTCGTGCATTCATCGGGGAAACCACTAGCCTCCTGTTTCATACTTAAGAAGGAGTTGGCATACTTTTGAAAAATACCCTCCTGCATGTCATACGTTTTAATTACGTAACCATGTTCTACTGCTTTATGCAGGTCGGGTGTGCAGTATACCCCCTTATTTCCCGTTGTTCTTCTGAATGATTGCAGTCCCGAATGTTGTGCTCCTCCATACACGTGCGAAAGTGTCCGAACATGAATCTTCTGTTACAAGTGTATGGAAACTGGAAGTTTTAAATTTGTTGGTGGAATGATGGTGCAATCCACAAGCCCGTGAATTTGTTTAATGTACTATGGAACGTACCCTTTCGTGATAGTCGGTGAGCCCGTCGGAAGCGGCTTGTGTGCCATCACCCACGGATAAAGTGAGGTCACATCCAGGTATGATATCTTCTCAGATTCCTTACATTTATATAGCAAGCGAAAACATTCATATCTGCCACCCTTGAAGGCTTCTTTAGGGACCAATCCTCCGTGGAGATTATGGCATTTAATAAATGCTTGGAGGGTTTTATCCGCTTTTAATTTTGCGTCCCAATCACATTTCCATATCTCCACGAAATTAAGTTTAGGTTCCAAACTTTCGGGGTACGTGCGTTTAGCTTTCGTACGTTCATAACGTTGGTCCTCCCCGCCGTCGATACTTTCTCCCCTACGATGTGGAAAACACGTCTTATGTCCGTGCCAGTAGCATCCAAAAAATTCTAGCACGGTGTTTGTTGTTTTCTCGTATCCGTCAACTTTATATTTTCCAAAACGTTTTTCACTGCCATTCGTCGAATGTTGAATATGAGTACCGCGCCCGTTTGCCATGTAAGTTAGCCACTGTAAGGCCGTCATTCTCTGACGATCGCAATGCTCATACTCCTAAGAGGAATGATGGGAATCGTATCTTTTGGAGGATATAACGTCCGAAATACGCGAATAGTCAATGAAGCAATAGTGCACGAGGCCAGAAGACATTGAACTCCATTAGTACGTTCTTCAATAATGTCGAAAATTTTATTATTGCACTGGCGAGGATTTCAGTGTCCTTTCTGCAATAATCTAACAGCTCTTGCTGCAAATTGAATGTCTTTTTGGCCTTGACGCATTCTGCATGCCATTGTTTTAGTGCCTTATATTCCTCAGGCTCGCGACTTTCGGGATCATAAAAAGTAAACTCTGGTAAAAGACCATCATAATCCTGATTTTCTTCCGTATTAAAGAAGTACGGGAAGTCGCCTTTTTTCAATGTATTATCAAGACCAAGCGTCTTGGGTAGATTGGCAAGTTTCACGCCCATGTAAAGATAACTATCTCGGAAGATGATCCT
Source organism: Lepisma saccharinum (assembly GCA_022664845.1). NCBI lineage: Eukaryota > Metazoa > Arthropoda > Insecta > Zygentoma > Lepismatidae > Lepisma > Lepisma saccharinum. The sequence goes on along the minus strand of JAGDQP010035037.1, from coordinate 11,093 downwards.
ATCACGCAGAGTCATTTCGATAATTCTCTGACCCTGGGCAATAAGTTTCATGTCATTAGCCATTTTCTGTTGCTCGAGTAAGATCTTTGCAGCCAGGATGAAGTCATACTTTGATCCATTGTGGGCAAGACATATCACATTGTCAAATTCGGGACGCTCTATTAAGACATGGTTCATAAATTCTCCCATGGACTTGAAGGTGAAGTCAAGGGCGCCTCTATCTTCCGTGTCTTCACAAGTCATAAAGCATTGGACGAAAAGTCCTTCTTGCAGTCATGACATCTATGCGTAGCACATATTAAATTAACAACGTGCTCACGCTCACCCTTTGCATTTGGCCTTGTTATCATAACTTCACAGTCATACACAATATAGAAGAATCTATAGGCTTGTGTTCCGTAGCAGTTATGATTGGGCATGACAAATAACTTGCAAATTTTGCAGAATCTCTCGCCACATTGATGGAGTTGTTTTCTCTTTCTTCGGTCGACAATCACCCCACAAGTCGGACATTGCTTCACATTATCATATACGGACTTGCCGCGTTTCGGTGTAATGTTATGATTAATTAAACATTGATGAGATGGAAAAGTTCTGCTGCATACACGACATCCAAATTTTCCTTTCTCGTCATCTTTAATTTCATGTTTTACTTCGCAGCACGAACACTTGTACTGGTATTCATGATACTGAATGTTATCATATGCTTGCAGAGTCGTAGCAGTAGCCTTTCACACGTAAATAAGAAGTGATTAACGTTATCGCCCAATAATGTTGATCATTATACTGAATGAAAAGTTGGGTTGGGGCATACGGTCCCTCATAGATACAACGCGCTTCTCTTGTCCTTGGATGTCTTTCGTACACTACAATTCGATACTTCAGACATAAATATTGCTGGAATTTATGAACTTCCTCCAAAGTACAACCTCCTCGAGCCTCTACATCAGGTGTGTCAGAGTCATTTGGCCCAGGGGGCCATTTCCCTTAGCAATGCAACACTAACGGACCGCAACATTTTATGATATTTTAATAAACACTTGATTGATGACTGCAGCAAAGCTGATATAGATATGTAAATATTTAAACGAGAAACACAACTGAACACCAGCTAATATTTGTTTTCACATCTCTTGACAGACATACGTTGGATCACAACATAAAAAGTATTTTAATATAATACTTTTGTAGAAATATTATAAGTGAACAGCTGCAATATTTTATACTTTTTACCAGATACATATCTGATATCGCTTGTTTCAAACCAGCTTTCCGATATTTGCAGTAAAAGTTTCAGAAAACTCAATCTTCATTATGGCTGAAAGATTAGCGTCGGTTAGGCTTGATCTATTGACTGTCTTGTTAGCTTTTGTACGCGAAAACAGCATTTTGCATAAATATGTACTCCCGAAATAACAAAGAATTTTTCATCCGAACTTTCTCATCGCAGGATATTTTTATCCCAAATATCTTTTAAAATGGAATCATTCTAGAGATTAGCTAATTCCATTTGTATGGAAATCACAGCATTCTCGACATTATGAGAAAACGGTCCTGTGAAAAGAGCAAATTCATCTTTGTGTGCCTTGAGATCTTTAAAGCGCTAGTCAAATTCACGTTTAATCTTTTCCATTGTCTCACAATCCTTTGAAAAGCTAAAAGTTTAATTTTGACTGCGATTCCTGAATTGTTGACACAGGAAACTAAGCTAGATTATCCTCTTTTTAATCCACATAATTAATTTCTTTTTTAAACTATTAACTACATCAAACAGATAAGTTTATTTTTCCCCTGCATTTTGATGTTCAGCTCGTGTAGGTGACTTGATATATCCGCTAGAAAAGCCAGATCTTGTACACATGACGTATCCTTAAGAAGGGATACATCCTCAAGTTTCACTTCTAAGAAAAGTATTATTTCTTCCAAAAGAAAAGAAAATATCGTATCAAGACAACCAGCAAACATCAGTGTAGTATGGCAGTTCTTCAAATTCACTTCCCAAATCCTGAAGAAGGTGAGCAAGTGGCAGTGGTTCCCTCTTGAACGAATGAATTTACTTAACTGCACACAGTCTTAAGCATTTGGTCCTCCTTTAACACTTTGGAACAAAGGCTCTGATAATGAATAATGCAGTGGAAAGTCTGCAACTCTGCTTTATCTGGATATTCCTCGTCCAAATTTCCCCCAATGTTGCTACAAATTCTTTTTCTTTGTCTGTGATCGCTGAAGCGCCATCACTATTCAGAGCCACGAGTCTCTGGAGCGGAAGTTTTTATTTGTTTAGAACTCTCCATACAGCACCACAAATGTCTTCTGCAGTATGGTTCCATGGATGGAAATCAATTCCAGAAATTCCTGACTTACTTTCAAACTGTCGCCGCAGGCTCGAAGAAACACCGCAGTTTCTGCCATATCGTTAATGTCGAATTACTTTCATGAAGTTCTATTGATAAACATTCAAATGTTGGGGATACATCCTGCAATTCATGCAACTTATCGGCTATGTCACTGAGCTTCTGGACCCTTGAAATGTCTTCAAATAGGTTCACACTTTGGGGACAGAGGATTTCAGCCTCTTGTATCGTGCATTCCTTAACGAAGGAACCTTCAGCAAAAGGTTTACCTTGTTTTGCTAGCATACAACTAATTTGATAACTGCTTTTCACGGCTGACTCACTACTTTTGTTCATTTTTATAAACATACTTCGTTGCATTTGCAATTTATTCTTCATTTCTTTAAATTACTCTTCCCTTAATTTGCTTTCAAATCGTGAAAATGTTTCTTTGTGAGTTGTATCGTTTCATATTATACTCTTTTACAACACTTATAGACGCATTGCAAATAATACAAACAATTTTACCTTCTATGTATGTGCAAAAATAACTGAGTTCCCATTTTTCTTGAAATTTTCTCCCTTCATCACTTATCTTCCTTTTCCTGGATGGCTTGGATAGCGACGTAACACAACATTCACGTCACAACAACAAAATGACTACTGAATTGCGAAACATAGACTTAACCTGGCGAATGATATGAAAGACAAAAACCAACAGTATCTTACTATGCCATACGACAGCTTCAATAACGACAATGGAATACACTACAAATCTCCAGCATCTGCGCGATCACAAAGTCAATGTAGTTAGCTAGTTTTTCAATCGATGACGGGAAAACTACCATTACTGGCTAACGCAAAATTAAGCAGCCGTTTGGGGTCACCAACTTTCCATATCGAGTACATAGGAAAGCAGAATCTTCAGCACCTTCCATTCGACGTATGTTTCGACCATGGGGCGGCCCAGAGGTTAGAGCGCTCGCTTTCTATGCGCGTGGTCACGGACTAAAACCCTGCCGCCGGGGTACATTGAACACAGTGGGTCGGACTACACTTTACCAAAAACTATAGGGTCAGTCCTTAGAATATCACCAGCTCGTTTAGGACATTAATATTCGACGTATGTTTCGGAACATGCAATTTTCGGACAATAAAAATTCCAAATTATGTTAGAAACGGTTCTCAATTTTGATATACATTATTATTATTATCTATTATTTCGTTATAAAAACCGGCATTTCATCAAATAGTGATAATCTTATAGTTTTTCATGGAGGTGAGACGTGCCGGAAGAAAAGACGTAATGGGCCGCATGCGGACCGCGGGCAGCCAGTTTCACATTGCTGCTCCACATCAACACCCCCTAGTTCACTCAATGCTTTGCCGCGTCGTAACCAAACGTCAGGTCGTTCTTTCTAGTTATTAGCAATGGAATTTTATGCTTAACTGGCCTAAAAGGAAACTTTCATTAGAATTTAAAACGTTTTCTATAGTGCGTAAAATTACATCTTGTGTAAGCTCATCCCGTCTCCTCCAGGACACATACACAGGTCTGCTTAAATTATTCGTTGAGCTTTCAATTGTTAAAGCTACGTGTGCACTGAAGGAATATCGGGAATGATATTGGCCATTGCAAAGCCAAAAAGATCCGACACGTACTCTTCGGCGTCGTGAATATTTATTTCCGAAGGGGTCAGGACAATTTCCCTCCCTTCAATTCCAAAATTGGGATACTCTCGACGTCGGCGGGATATTATTTTAAACAAAGGTACTTCACCTTCATTTCCAGCACCGTATTGCATGCCGGGAGGTACCCAGTTTTCCCACTGTGGCTAATTGTGGCAGTCCGCTATTACGTCGAGTTCGATCTCCATCAACTCAGAGGTAGGCGTCCCGCATGACAAAAGATCTTGCCAAATATCTGCACTATTCCCGTCTTGTGTGGAGAATCCCGCCTGAACCTCAATATTATTAACATTATCAGATTGTTTTGCTACATCATGGTCAGGACAGTTGTTCTCCAGATCTGATGCACCAGAACAATTGATCTCCTCAATAATATTATCATCTTCTTGTATAGGATCGACGGTCACATTTAGCACGGCCTCTGTGCTTATTGGACTTCCACACTCTGCAGTGTTGAAGGTGATGGGTGACTCGACCGTTTCCTCAACCAACATCGCGTGGTGCTCAATTTGATCAACGGGAGGGGGTGTGCTTGCTGAGGGCTCCACACTCTGAGCACCGGACGCACTGGAAGGTGCACCACCAAATATTTCCTCCAAAGTTACTCTCATTTGGGTTTGTGCCCTGCAGGTCTCGATATAAACGCTATGCACGGTCAGCACCTAAAAAGGCAAACACAACGTCTCTATCAAGACAGTCCGGTGCAATTCTGCCATTAAAATGAAGTTCATAAAACTTATTAAACATAGTTTGCATCTCCCGTTCACATAGACGTGGATCTGTTGCGTATAGATCGCAAAGATCAGCAACCGACCAACAACAGGAAATGATAAAATGAAATTGATTAGGACAGAAAAATAACATCTCGCAAACAAATCGCTTATACATTTCCAGATTGCTTGGACGCTGCCCTTCCGCTTGCAAATAGCAAATAGCTGGTGCCAGGCCCCTACAATTACATCCCCATCCAAATACCATGGTCAATCATTTCGTCTACGATGTTCTTTCGCAATACGGCTTCCATGATCTGTAACGAGTAGTACAGCACAAGAGCTCAGTAACATCTACAAACTTCAACGTCTAACTGTGGAATGAATACATGTATAATTTAATTCACAATAAATAGGCTTTCAAATTGCAGTTGCAATGACTGAATTAGCAAATTTACATAAACATTTATTTGCAATGGTAGCAATAACTTGTAATATTTGAAAATTAACAATAGTAGAAATGATTTGTACTAGTAAACATTAGTTGCAAATTGTTTAATTAACAATTATAGCAATTACTTTTAATTAAGAGTGGTAGTAATGACGTATTTACACTTACAGTGAAACTATCCATGTTGTTGTTATTGGACCAGCAAGACATCATTCAATCTGTAACAAGTAGAGAAATAGTTTAATAACTTGTATTTGTGAATCTTTTGTTTTTTGTTTTGTAAAACGACTTTATTTTTTGCAAAAGTAAATATGAATTCTATCTTTTCTTCATTTTGTAATCTTTTAGGAAACTTGTTTTTGTTTTGTGAAACAACTTTTTTTGTTTGCAAAAGTAAATATGAATTCTATCTTTTCTTCATCCTGTAATCTTTTAGGAAACGCTTTCGTTTTGTGAAACAACTTTTTTTCTTTGCAAAAGTAAATATGAATTCTACTTTTTCTTTCAAAGATGACTTCAATCCTTTAAACACTTACCTAAATAAGATTCTTTTCTTTTGTTCAAATGTGGATCACCTTTGCAGTGATGAAATCTGTAACAAGCAGAGAAATAGTTTACTTACTTGTACTTGACCATAGTTACTCTTATTGCTGCGACTTTGATACACTTGTTAAAATCTTAAAATAATAGGCCGACTTTGCTACGCTTAAACATGAAAAATGTTCATCGTGACGACAAATAGGTCTGAAAGAGTGCGTTGAGAACCGATTCTGTACTTTACTTCATGCCCTACTCTAGTAGAAATAGAGCGAATTTGTCTTAATTTCAAGATGGCCAGCATGGAGCCGCGTAGTCGAGTGGTTTCATAAGTAGTTTATGCTTGGAGGTGACTTAGAGGTGGATGGTGACGTCAGGAGGAGTGTTTGTCCAAGGTTGTGGGGAAATTTGTGGCAGTTACATAATATTTCATTTCAGGAATAACTGAATTTTAAGAGGCAACCACCACGTAGTTGAATTGACGTGGTAGGTAGTTGACCCTCATGACGTGGTTTGGACGTTCGTAGAAGATTTCGGATGAATTTTGATTGGGAAAAAGTGTTGACATAATCGAAGAGTGACGGAAATTTAAGATGAAGGCCGTAATGATCCACGTGGGTGGCTTGAGATGACCTAGGAGGTGTTTGTATGAGACTACGGGTGAATTTTTGGGAGAAAATGACGTCATAAGAAACGTAGCTGAGCTATGATGTGGTGTGGAAATTCTCATCACGTGACAGCAGAGGATAAAGTTGGCAAGGTTAGCTGACACTGTTTGTATCAAATGCCGATTGAGAAATTACTGATGACGTAATGTAAGATGGCGCCAAGAAAGGTCATTCCTCTATAAGATGAGGAAAGAAGAACGAAACAAGGTTGCTAACCAAATGTATGGAAACAAAGGAGCAAGACAGGGTTGCTAACCAAATGTATGGAAACAAAGGAGCAAGACAGGGTTGCTAACCAAATGTATGAAAAAAATGAGCAAGACACGCTTGCCAACGAAATGCATGAAACAAGCGACTAAAACAACAGAGTTGGAAACAACATTCAATAAAAACCGAAAGACCGAACAGGTTTAGAAACAAGGGGCAAAGTTGGAAAGAAACGAATGAAGGGGAAGTTGGAACGAATGAATAAAGGGTACTTGCTTTCCTTTTTTGATAAAAAAATGTACATTTTTTTAGTTGCTTTGCTTCCAACGTCGTTTTTTTATTCTCCAGGTTGGCTTCCCGGAAGAACTTTGAAAATATTTTTTTGCTAGTAGCTGCAAGCAGCTGCTAGCACCCTCCAGAGGGCTATACCCGGGCAGGGATTTTAAAGGAGTATGGATAATAGGAAAAGTAGATGGGCTAAGAGTAGTTACTATATTTTATAATCATTTATTTATTTAAATCCATAAACTAGGCCATTATGAACTTTGCTCATAATCATATAAGTAGGTTAAATCTAGTGAAAGTGGGATGAGCAATAATCGTGAAGTACAGTGCAGATCACAACACTAGAGACATGATTATCTTCTGCCCAGGGGCGTCTCTGGGCGTAATGGAAAACTTATGAAGCCCTGTTAGTAAGATGAATATGGTATGATGGTTTAGAGTGAACCAATATGATAGGTTGGGATGATGAGTGTTAGACTGCTGTTTCCAGGGAGCTGATGTGGAAATGTACGTAAGGGCCAGAGTAGGTAGCATTAAAATTGAGATGGAAGGTTGTTCGAGCTTCATATTGGATTTGAGAGAGGACGTGTGGTCGTTGTAAGGGATATAGGTTCTGAAGAGTGATCGTAACAAAGGTAAGAAGTTGTTCGAGGGTAATGGGTTGGGTTGGTGAAACTGGAGGTGAATTGGGTTGTTGCTCTGTTGGTCGGATTGGTACAATGAATTCAGGTTTAATGGATTATCCTGTCGGTCTGCCTTTACATTTATAACTGAACGTTGGGTGTTGTTCTCCACAGGTATTGCATTTTGGTGGTCTTCGTAAATTTAGACAGTCTCTAGTCTGATGTGGTCCAGTACAATATCCGCATTTGCTTTCATTTGTGCAGTTGATGATGTGATGAGCATTGTAGAGTTGGCAGTGTTCACAGCGAAGTGGCAGCGGTGGTTGTAATCTCGACGGTTTGACTCCATATCGTATCCTGTAAATATATGCGCCATTGGATAGAAGATCATTGATAGTCTGCTGATGATGCGTGAGAACTCGAACCATGTAGCTAGGTGTGCCCAAAGATGTTTTAATACGGATGCATTTGACGATGGTGTGGCCTTCCAGTTGCAGTTCTTCTTTTGCTTCTTGATCAGTAATATCCAGGTCTACCCCTCTGATGACAACTGACAGTGTTGGTAATTTCCGTGGTGGTTGTCTCAATGGCTTACTGTCGAGTCGAGTCATGGTAGCTGCTTTTCCAAAAATCTCGAAACTGTATTTGTTCCTGATAGTAGGGGCGAAGTTGGAATCCTGAGTTTGAATAATAGTTCCGTTTCGAGTAGGAATGATTATGGTGATTTTGTCTCGAGATGTACTTGAGGCACTGGTTAAGAAGTTGTTTCGGATTGTTATATTTAGGGTCGAAATTCGATAACAGGAAGGAATATCACTTGGTTGCTGTTGATGAGAATTCTTCATTGTTGCCTATGCCCATAGAACGATCCGGGTCTGAATTGGAATCACTGATGGTATGCGTCCGTTTGCTAGTTGGTGATTGTTGCTGCGAACGTCTGCCTATTGATGGTGAACGTGAACGAGTAGAGGATCGAGCTGTCTTTAAGTAGTTTCTCTGCTTCGGAATGGTGCCTGTTGGTGAATACGTCGGTGGATCGTTGTATGGAGGCGGTCCATGAACCATAGGAGGTAGTTGTGGATGACGTCCTGATCGTTTCTTCTCGTTCATGATATGATGCAAACTTGATGATAGTTAAAATAAACACAGATGAAACTGAATGAAGGGTCTTGTCTCTTGCCAATGAACGAACAGTCTGTGTAACCACTACTGAGTCTAACTCGTACCTTCCCACACTGAGGAATGCCGTCAATCCTAGTGTGGCTGTATGCTTACGAATCTCGCCTGTGCGTCTGCTACACAGGGTCCTCGCGTGTAAGTTAACAAAAGCTGGCTAATGTGGCTCTACTATGGAAGTGTATGAACCGAACTACCAGGTGAGTAATCTGGCGCTTTGCAAAATTTTAGGCCTTCTTACATGGGATAAAATACAGTAAAATAGTTATGAGAATTTGATATTAAGTCAACAATAATTATGAAGTCGTTCCTTGTTTGTTTAATTTATGTTCGCTAGAGTAGAAATGTATATTTAAGAACATTTCTGCATAAAAGAAAAAGAAAACTGTTATTTTATCATTAAAATTCTTGATAGGATAAAACGAAAAAATTCTAACGCCATCTATTGAGCATTTTTTAAAGTAGGGTAGAGAGTGTGGTTGTAGGTCACGATTTGAATTGGTTAGAATGTTTCTTGTATATAATAACTATTCATAACTGTTGATCAAAATAACCTAATTGTAAAGTCTGTTTGAATTGAGTATTTAGTAAAAACATAATCATCAGAACTTTACATGAAAATCAATTGAAAAAGTTTGGTGCCGAGTTCTGTGTTGAAGGAAGTCCCTAGAGATGGGAGAATGTCCCTCGAACTTATAGCTACATTACGATTGTGGAAAGTAAATCTTAAGATTGGTTTTACTCGAGTGTTTAAGTAAAGTGTAAGAAAAGTAAGCAGGATTTAAAATGTGTTCGAATGTACAGAAGTATAAACCACTTATTTGTGCTTGAGTAGCCAATTGAAACGCGTGTTTATAAATATAAGGGCTGCTTTCATGAAAGCTTGCGTTGCTTATGATTTCAGTGAATAATGAATTGAATAATCATTTTCATCGCCCAACGTTGAAAAGAACTGAATTTGAAAGTAGAATCGATTCTCTTCACTTTGACTGGCCCTCAACTTTATTGAAAGCACTTTTGCATAATCAATTGAAACACGTGCTTTATTCCATGTTATATTTGCATCCGTCCTTTTGAAAAGGGGATGTTTTTAAAATTGTAAGAAAAGTAATTAAACCTTATAAGGAGAAGAAGAAGATTCTTTACTCTATAGAAAACCTCCTCTTATAATAGGAAATAATAGTAGATCGACCCTGCCTTACTTAAACTTAAATGTATGTTACCTTTATGACTTTATTTTTTCTTTATTGATATATATTGTATCGTACTAGTGCGTATCAGTTTAAAGTATAAAAGAATGATGGCCGATATACACATATGATTCGTCTCATTATGGCATATGCTGCCCCTGCCTGGTTATATGCTATGAAAACTCATTTACACCATCTCTAAATAACATAAAATAGAGCTCTCAGGGGCTCTCTTAGAACATGACAGGAGCACCAGGACCTGGTAGAACTAATCTATAAAATATGACACTATAATTAATTCATTTATGTCCATTTTTTTTATAATTTAATCCTCTAACATGTAAGAAGGAGATTCTTTACTCTATGGAGATCTCTTTCTGTTTATACACTATCCATAGGGAAGTTTACTTTGCTCATCGTCCTCTCAAATTTCAGTTTGAACTTGCTTATATGCTGTGAAATCTCATTTGCACCATCTGTAAATAACATAAGAGCTCTCAGGGGTCCTTTCAGAACATGACAGGGGGACCAGGACCGTCCAGCTCTATGACAATGGAGACCTACCCATACTCTAATACTTCATTCTAACCCCTCAACTCGCATATCTTCAGCATTGGTACAGTCGACACCGGACACCACTGTTACAAAGGCCCCAGACTATCGAAAAAATGTTACTAATCTAAAGGTGTTACAAACAGATTCTTTACTCTACGGAACGCTTTAGGTGGTTATTTACACAGTATACTTTAAGGTTGTGCTTAGTGCCACACCCCATCATGAGAGGAAAGAAAAAGAAATTATCACACTTCATACAACTCATACAACGTCATTACATTCGTAGCCAATAAGAATTCATCTAAACGTCATCACCTGTTAGCCAATACCAAGTGTTGTATTGAAATTTGTTTATTCTAGGAAAATGGTAGCTGTTGGGCTTTTGAGTTGAGCGGCGATTTGAAAGTAATTAATTGAAAATGTTAATTATTTTTCTGCGGATTCATTTAGAACCGTTTTCTCGACAAAGGTACAGGTGAGTTAACGACCTGAAGCACGGGTTCTTTACAAAAGGTAACATGAGAAGTTGCACAATAGTCTTGTTTTTGCTTGTTAGTACCTTTGTTGACAAGGGTGTAGAAAACAGGTGCACTCTGGAAGTTAAGAAATGTTATTTTTCTGGTGCTGTTATAGTTCTTACAGGAGAAATGGCTTCGTGGGTAAATAAAG
>JAGDQP010035036.1:2274-19787 GCA_022664845.1 Lepisma saccharinum | reverse complement strand
AGTGGTCTGCTTTTTAGCTGCTACAATCCGTTTTAATGCCCTCCTGTCCCTATCGGACAGGATTGTCTTTCGACCACTGTTGTGCTTTGCAGACGTTGTTTGCCCATGCATTGTGTATGCCCTCGTGACATTGGACACAGTGCCTGTCGATACCCCCACAATGGTCGCCACTGTTGTCACTGAAGCTCCAACCAGACGGGCACCAACGATCATGCCTCTTAAGAAGTCTGTGAGGTCGCCCATTTTACCGCACCACTTGCACACCACGACACTCACAGGTGAACTGGGTACTGTTGACGGAAGAGGAAGGTCCACATGACACATTGAAAACAAAACACGATCGGCAACCGCAACACGTGGTGTACAGTGGCGGGCCACACTTACGTGTCCTGTATGACGTGTTTTTAGATTTTTTGTCCAACCCCTGTATATATATATATATATATATACACATACACAGTATATACACCAAACACACACACACACACACAACATTTTTGTTGCTCATTTTCAACCTCCTTTGGCAGTTACATGAATCGTTTAAAGAACTACTTTGTAAATAGATGTCAATTTTTTCTGTTAATTTCAACTATGTAATGTTTTCGTAATAGGATGGTATATAATCATATTCAGAAAAAGGGGGACACATAAATGAGCAAAATGAGTGTGTAAGCATACAAGCAATAGGAATATGCTGATGTGTTGGATCGTTGGGTAACAAAAGATTGCTGGCGTGATTCTTAGCTTGATTAACTAGATGCACTTTCTACACTGAGAATCATAGGTTCGCTTTCCACCTACGCCAGCGCTTCTCAACCTTTTTCACCCTGCGATCCATAAAAACATGACCATTGATCTGCTGTATTTGGAAATAAACATCCTCATTACATTCTTCAAAACTAGTCAACAAATTACATTATTTTAGTAGGCCGTAGTTATAAAAACAATAAGCAAAATAAAATACCGTCTTGGAAATTTATTAGTTTTAACCTATAAACCTAAGTTAAATTTATTTTTCCACCTCCTCTTGCGACCCTCTTACGCACAAACAACGACCCCTTAAGGGCCTCGCGACCTCCAAGCTGAGAAACCGTGACCTACGCCAATATAATTTTCTTTCAAAATCGTAAAACATTTTACTCATTTGTTTAGATGCATTTGGGGGGAAAAATATACGCCAACTTCATTTATAAAACTCCAACTTAACTTAGAAAGTAGGAGGAATGCAGCTCGTATTTTGGAACCACTATTCTGCTATTCAGAAATTGCTTCTTTCACCCATTCAATGCGGCCCGATAAAAAGTTTACTTAAAGAAATGCAATTCTAAAATAGTATAATATTTCAAAAATCAAGAAACCAGGGATATTCGTTAGGTGAGAACAATGTGGATTTGGATCGAGTATAATTTCTCCTGTCCACATGGTATGTTCTGTCTGTTAGCTGTCCTAAAATATTGGACCTCTTAATTTTGATTCCTCCATCTGACGAAAACAGGTACAGAGAAATTTGGGTTCAGTGATCTCGATTTATCCAACCGTTTCTAATTTGGTGTTTAAAATTGGCAGGTTCTTTTCAGCTTTCTGCAAGTTCATGCAGAAAGCTGAAAGTTTAAGAATTCATGCAAGTTATTAAATTACAGTAAAGCAGATAGAGAGTCACTGACCTCATGTTTGACGTCAGCGTATATGTTCTCGATTAATCTTCTCCTATTTAAACATTTTGATATGATGATTTGAAATATTGAATATTGATATAATTATTAGATTAAACCTTGAAATGGTTAACTCTTATTAAAGGGATGGTAATCGTTGTCAGATGTCTTTGCATTTGACAAGAATAAAATTAATACGTCCATGCATTACGAACATAGATGACGGAGCTTTGTGAGAAAAGAACAGCAAGCTTTGGGATTCAAACTTGCGTCTTCTGCTTTATGGACGAAAAGGGAGAAAATAACTAACAAGACTCAACGCGCACGGCCACGAAGACATCACCTGAACTGGCTTCAAGCTCAACTTTTACTGAAATAAAAGCAAAGTAAATGTTATATAAAACTGATTTTTGTTTCAGTTACAGTGTTTCGTGCATTTATGAGCTAATCTTCTATTAACAACCATTTTGTTAGATTCTATACATATGAAAACCATGTTGTATAATTTTTAAAACTTTTAAAAACAGTATTTAACGTCCCAAGTGCGAATAAGCGAAACTTCATCACTAATGATTACAGACGTAGTAACATCGCTGTATTATAATTTATTTTATGGCCAGTAATCAGAAATGAATAGTTTTATTTACTTTTATTCACATATTTTTCACTACATCACAACCAGATAACAACTTAAAACCCGCATAGTGGTCACTCATGTTGTTGCGATGTTGCCATATAAATAAATTTCTAGACTTAAACTTTTTAAGAGCTGCTAAAGAGTGCGACCAGATTTTGATTGACTGAGTGTACTATCTTTCAAGAAAGTAAATCCCACTTGTTGGAGGCGCTGGAATAGAATTTTCCAACTATGAAAAATTTTGCAATGTACACACGTGTAGTGCACATGGACACTTTCAACTACTTGTACTCAGATTCTTTGATAGATGTGTTTTGTTTGTATATTCCAGAATAATTCTCATCATAGCAGACATAGTAATAAAAGATAATATAGAGAAAAGACATTCCTATCGATAATAGTAAAACAGAAGCATATTCAGTACGTAAAAACTAACTGGTAACTGAAATGAGTAAATACATTTTCACTATATTTACCATAGTGTAGTGGTTAGCTAGTTAGCTTCCTACGCAGAAGTTTATGAGTTCGAATCCCCGCATTTCACTTTACATTCTTTTTTAAGAGAACATATTTAGAAAATCACCTTTGTTCTTCACCCATAACTAACCATTCTATTTGTAATTGCAGTGAAATATATTTTTAGTTTGTAAATTAACAGCTTTAAACTCGATAATGTTACCGGTACTCATAATGTTTCGAAGCCTTTAGGAAAATTCAATTTGGTCTTAGTGACTTCTATATTACGGTCAATTATGTATTACATTTTTATTTATGAAACATCAATTTAAGGCAGCAGAAAAGACAGTAACAGTAACCCAGTCTAACCCATAAGTTGAATAACATGCAAACACATTTTACAACGAGGAGAAGAAGCACACAACTCGTTCTTTCCCTCGCGTCTCCCTAATCAATTTTGACAATTTCTTACTAGATGGTTCTGTCGTTAGCTTAAATTTGCACTCGTCCTAACTACAAAAGCAATCTAGGTTCGAATTTTTCGAATAGAGAGTAGCTTCGAATTATTATTTATTGTATTTCTTTATTGTGTCATTCCTTTTCACGTTATAATGTTGAATGGTTTTGCATTTTCGTTTCCTGTTGTTAGAGGTAAAGATCAGCATTTTGCTTGCCTGCAATTTGGCAATATATGAAACAGGAAACTATCACGTGTCCAACATATTTCTCAAATATTTAACAAATCTTGCGTATTAAGCCTGTGAATCAGTTGCGGGACTGCCTGTTAAGAGCAGCAAGTGAACGTTTCAGGTGGGATTGGGTGTAAATTACGGAATTGCTTAACTAAGAAGATACTTTTAAACACAACGTGCACATTATTTATAATAGAACATATTTTATTAGAAATGGGCGACGCTAAAGCAATGTAGTAAGAAATATTTATTTCGGCAATGCGAACATGAAGGAAAGATATAATGTAATGAAAACTTAAAAGGAAATATTTGTAGGATAATTTATTTCTCAATTTTGATATATTTACTTTTAATTTCGAAAGAAATTGTTTAAAAGAAAATATAATTTTATAGTTTTAGGTCCCCTAAACCGCTAAACTTAAAAACGTGGATTATAGAATTCAAATTTCGTTTAAGTCCTTCAGGTAACTTTGGCTCAAGCTACATGTAATATATAAGAGCATTACAAATTCAGCGCTTCAGTGAGAAATCTGACCAGAATTCTGATTAAGCCTTAGCACACAAATGTTAGCTTTCTCAAATACGAACTTTACTTAAATTTTTTAAAAAAAGAAAAAAACTGAAAGAATTTTGCAAGTGGTAGAACTAAATAAATTTGTAACAGTAATATTTGCATTTTAGCTTCCTAATAACAATCCAGAAAATGAGATAGAAACTGATGTTAAATTTCAGCAAGAAATCTTTTATATAACTTGAGCGATGGGAAACAAATTACACGTAAAGGTAGAGACAAAACTCCTTATGCACTGTTCATTTACGCTTCGTGTCTGTTCCATGTATATAGAAGTTACATTCTTGAATGACATAGTGATAAATGAATTCACGAAAGTCGAGTATTTTTAATATTGCGTACTAAACACACAAGTTGATATAAGTGGTTTGAATCAGAGATTCCGCCATAATTTTCAGTTTGAGTGGATGTGTAAAGTAAAAATTGTGAGAGTGTAAGTGCAGTTTTGCACGGTTTCTACTGATTTTGGGCCCAGAATTTGGGAGGTGACACTTCCACGGAAAGGGAAGTCTGGCGGAATAACTATTCGGAGTCTACGTTAAACTGTAGGTCCCGTCAATGCAATGTCCTCTCTATGTGATTGAAGACAATGACAACCGCCATCGGTTTACCCTGCCCAGGAACTTTCGGGTCAGGCCCTGCTCTCGGCCAGATCACACACAATTATCTTTATTGTAAATTCGCCGCTTTTTAGCTCTTGCTTTAGCTCGCAGCTTATATATATAATTCACAGCCATATTTAATTCACTACTGGATGAGGCCTCTCCCGTAGGAGAGTTTGTCTGCTGCTATCACGCTGACCAGACGTATTGGGAGAGACGAACCGAAGCTATAAACTATGATGGCCACTGTCTTTTATTCACAACACTCCCCAATTGCATCACGTTGCTGAATGTTCACCGTTCCAGACCCTCTTGCTTTGGAACAAGTCCCTTGTCAGAGCCGGGAATCGAACCTGGGACCCCACGATCAGCAGTCGGATTGTGCGTATGTGAGTGTGGAAAAATAAGTGTGAGAAAGAATTTTAAAATATATACTTTGTTTCTAAAACTGCAGTCCAGTAATCGATTTATGCAATTTATCGAGAGGGGAAAGAATATTTCAAACACGTTAGTATGCCGTATTTGACACCTCTGGCTAGGGGCAGTTGTCGGAATGCAGAGCTAAGGATCATACTTCCAAACTTCGTATTTACAGTGCATGTGTTACGTACGAAGCCAGGTCACGTGTCTTTTTTGGTTGTTCTACCACTTTAAAAATCTAAGAAATTCATGGTTATAGAACCACTAAAAATACATAACATATATTTATTTCGAGCCAACTGTTATCTTCTTTTTTAAAATTCAATTTTCAAATTTTCTAACCTCTCTACAAATTTGAATTTTGCGCCATCATAAATGAAACAATTACCATCTTACAGAGCTTGGAAAAATCTACCATTTATAATAAGATGGTCATAATAGATGCAATTCCGACCGAGATATCGCTAAACTACCAAATACATAATTTAATTTATTTTGAGGTTAGATTAGCATCTTTTGAGCTGAAATTTGGTGGAGAGCCATCATTTTTTTACGCTGAATATAATATGGTAGTATTTTTTCATCACGATTTCTTCCAAGGCACTTTTCACCACCTTATTCTGCTAAGCCCTGTTACGTTCAACTTGTCGTATTGCACGAAGTGTATTGGACCCTTTAATTGAAGTTTTATCTTCTCCATTTGCTAATGACAAGTTTTGG
This sequence comes from Lepisma saccharinum, assembly GCA_022664845.1. NCBI lineage: Eukaryota > Metazoa > Arthropoda > Insecta > Zygentoma > Lepismatidae > Lepisma > Lepisma saccharinum. The sequence goes on along the minus strand of JAGDQP010035036.1, from coordinate 14,037 downwards.
TTATGTTAGTTTCGTTCAGGCTGGTTTACGTTATATGAAAGATATAAAATAAAAATCAAATATTGATCGTATCTTAATGTGACAATACTTAATCTAAACTCGATTTATTCCTAAAACTGCCATAATACATTCATTTCGTAATTCGACATGACAAAAAGGGCATGCATACACATGTGTTAATTTAACACACAATACAAACAGACAAAAGGTAACACGTATATTCAATGTTATATTTTCTTCGCACTTGAACTAAGTAATTAATGGCAGCTACTTTTCATTGGCAAGATGGAGTAGCGGAATCGCGCGGGATTTTTATGTACGTAAGCAAACCAACATAGATTCAAATCCTGTTCAAATCGAAGATTTTTTTTACAAAGCGATCGTGAATAATATAATCATCACTTCTCATACAAAACGGAGAATATTTCCGACTGTGGAATGAATCACCTAAATCACTATAGAGAGGAAGAGCGAATATTGGTTATAAAAGTCCACATGAAATCTCCGAAGGTTACCAGGAGAGTTAAGAACTCGCCATTGATCAGAATAATCCACTTTTCATGTTATTATTCTTAGAAAGAACAGTATTACATTTGTTAACCACGTTTTGGGTAGAGCCACCTGTGGAGTATCGTTAGCGTGCTAGACTTCTAATTTGTAAACCTGGGTTCGATTCCCCACCAGCCAGTTTCTTTTTCACATACACTGAAGTATTCAAACAGAGGTTCATCTCCAGGCTGTGTAGAACTTACGAAGTATCACTGGTCAGAATCCGAGTAAACAGTGTGTGTGTTGTTCAGCATAATGATAATGTAGTTTTCAGGTTTTTCATTGGTCTTTCTCTCTTCCTCTCTTTCTTGATGTATTGTTATCGTATCCTCGCCGCGTCTTTCTCTTCTTCTTCTCTCTATCTATTTATCTTTATTTTTCTCTTACTTTACACACACTCTAGTTTTGCGTGTTCCACAGCCAATTCCGTGACACTTTCAATGACCCAGTGATAGAGCCTGCCCAAAATATAAGTGACCCGGTCTGGAAAATCTATTAACGGGAATTTCGGAGTCGTATATTTCGTGTTCTCGGGGTAACATCTCCGGTCCTGGTCACCCCTGAAAGAAACACTGATCAAACGCAATGAAATAATTAACACCTCTCCTTCATCCTACGGGTTATCAGATCTAAATAGAATCAACGGGTCAGCATGGGTTCGAATCTTACACCCGACGACACAGTACAAAACTTGACCAACATCCCCCGCCAGCTGGTGACTCGTTTCAGCTCTGCCGTGTTCATTACATCAGTGCGAATTGTTATAAACATTAGTTCATTAATGTTGTAATTATTTGAACGTTATATTCGTAATAGGTGGAATCTAGAGTGGCATGTTCGGAACAGATACATTTTAAGATATGAGTGGAAAATAGCCCCCTTTTTTCGCTATTTCAAGAGATTTTTTTTTTATATTAGTTCGGCACTAAATTCGTTTCCATCCTCTAATTTATAAGCATACTATTACACATGTTTCTTTTTTTCTTTTCTTTTTTTACGTTTGCAATGTAGAACAGATGAGGTTTACTATGCTTATAGAAACATGTTAATTTTACTTTTGAACATTTGTAACTTTTCATTTTGATACAGTTTGCATATGTAATCTTGGCTCTTTCTGATAGAAACTAACCAGAAAAATTATCATTCATTCATTTTCTTTTTATGTTCAATTTGCATAAGTAATCCGGAATAGAAAGTATGGCCTATGGTATCTATTGGGTTTGTTACAATGAGTGATTCCGCCAGACTCCGGCCCCTTTAGGGGATGACAGCCCCAAATCCTCGAGACTACCCTCTAACTTTAACTTTTTTTGGACAAAAGTTGATAGAAACCATGCAAAACTCTACGGCCACCCTGCCAATTTTGACTTTACCCCCAAATCTGAAAATCCTGGCAGAATTCCTGATTACAAAAAGTTTCTAACCAGTATTTTTAATATGCCCAAACGAATTTGCAAACTAACCCCGCGCAAACAAAGTGCATACGTGTTACACTTTTGACATATCCTAGATGTGTCTCAAAACTCTGGAGTTTCACTGGAAATGGTGAGTATTTAATCTGACCACCAAGTATAGTTTCCATTTTCAAAGTGACTTAATGAATTTTTGAAGCACCCTTTGTATATTCTAATAACCTTGAAATAATATACAATCCAGAAGTCACTTCTATCTTGCTGTTAGATTTGATTTGTGGGAACTGAACTTAATCTTTTTACTACGTTTAAATTCCATATTTTAGCTGTACTTGTTCTTCTTCTTCATCTCTCTTCCCTTTTTCTTCTCTCTCTCTCATTTATCTGCCTCTCTCTAACACACATCCATCGATTTCAATGTTTCATTGTATGTGTTTTAATGTTTAATGTCTCCCTCGATAAACTTATGTATGTCGTCTCGCTTATATTCTTTCATTTTATCTATACTACTACATGTCTATTTTGAAAAAAAACACGTGCTCATGATGTTTGCTGATTTTAGTATGGGTGAGACGAAGGAAGGAGAAAGATGGGGTCTGTTTACCAGACATGATTATGGGATAAGAAGATGCCATTGGGTTGCCTAGCTGCACGGCGTTCGCTGTCACAATTTTTTTTATGAGAAGTGTATATGCACCTATTGGCTTAATTTGTGAGAATCTTAACTCTCATCACTTAATACTTTTCTTGTAATTAAATAAAAGGTGTAACGCTGCGATCTCCTTTATCGTGCTAGGTAGAGAAACGTACAAACACAGTTCGAAAATTTGAAACTCTAATGTTAAATACATTTGTCACATTTAGTCATACTGAGGTGCTCCTGGTATGAAAATTTTTGTGATTTTTTTTTTTAATAATTGTAATAAATATTATTTAGATTAAGTTAGGGGTAAGAACTGGCTTGTTCGAAATTTAATCTCTTGTATATAATTATGTTATTTTCTGTGCTGTAATATGTACTTGTATGTAATTTCTATGTATAATCCTATGTAATCCATTTAGTTATTTTTCTTTCTTTAGATTTTAGCCGGGAAATAATTTCGTTCCTTTAGAGTGTGCTCCAGTTCTCTTTCTATACGAAACTAGGCTACGAGTTGCTGTCGGCCAATGAAATCGTTGGGATTCAAACTCTCTTTTCTTTTCGCAACAGCGTCGGTCTTTGTCTCTGTGGGGGGAGTTGGTCCTATATAACCAGAGATGTACTGGGTTACTGGCTTGCCGCTCCAGTTTTTGACCCACAGCTTAGCAGCGGTTCCACGATGCAAAAAGGAAGAGGTGAGAAAAGACCTCTACGGGGGCAAGTTTAATACTTTTATAAGTAAGAGAGTAGCTACACAATTTCAATTTATTTCGTTTTTCTTTAATTTATCTCTTTTTTTTTTTTTTTCGTGTAGAATTTAACAGCTTCACTGACTTCGGAACTAGGCTTGAAGCAGTTCTGAAGTAATGCATTGCAATTACGTTTCCGAAAATCCAGACTCTTTGAAGAGATCAGTGCAGAACCACTTCTGGTAACATTTTCTGTTATAAGGGAATCCGAAAAGTCCAGGCTCTTTGCGAGTTAAACGGATTGGCTCCGTATCTGGCAAATATACAATTAAATAGCTTTTATCAGTGCAGTTTTGAAGCTGCCCAGCGATGATATTAGCTTTGCTTTGCTTGATATATATGTCGGATAATGTTTATTAGTATAAGAGAGTAATTAATCTACCGGTTGCAATTTAATTTCCCTCAATATTTCGAGCACAACTCTTCGTTTTATTTTTAATTAGAGAATTCTGTACTTATGACGAATGTGAGAGTGTGTGATTGGAAAGTGTGATTGAATATGTACATGAACTTAATTAAGGAAACGCAGCTCAGATTTTTAGTGGCTGATCTCTGAAAATAAGTATGATCCAAGAAGAAACGTCACTCGGCGAGTATTTCTCCCCGTATAAATTATTGTCTCGTTGCTTCCTAACATTAGCAATCTAGATAAGGAAGTATCGATGTTTAGTCTCTTATTTTCCCAATTAATCATTATTTTGAGAAGACGATGTTCGTTAGAGTCAAGGTTATTTATTAATTGTTTCGGGAAACCTTTACGGCTATGCTTTACGCATTTTGTTGCAACTTTTTGAGTGCACTCGTGTTGTATTATGATAGTCCAGGTCATTCACAAGCTTGTGAATCAGCTTGGAGTGATCTGCTTTTGTCTTAACCCCAACAAATACGTATCAGACCTTTACGGCTGAGTAAAAGATTGGTAACTGGCGAAGACAGTTACTGGCCAATCTTTGAATTCGAAACGATCAATAATAAACTCATTAAAACCTATCTTTAATTATACTGAGCTGTGGAGTGCATTGCTGTCTTTTAGAGTTTCTCCACCAATCCATTAGAAAAGTCATATATAATACATTGATATATATTTCTGGTGTAGTAAAAAGTAATCCATTATTTTGCCAATAGATTGCTTCAGTGATCTGTATCTCGCGTTGTATAAGTCCGATCGGGTTCAACGAGATGGTGTTCAAACGATGAGATTGCGTACTACAAACACTGTTCAGAGCTGTGACGAGTTGACTCAGTGTTGTGTGAGCGCGCGTCAAAATGGACACTAGCAAAGAGAATATACGCTATATTTTACAGTTTTTCTTCGGTAAAGGCGAAAACGCAAGCCAGGCGGCTGCAAATGTGAATAGTGTTTATGGTCCTGATACTGTAACAGCCAATCACGCGCAATTTTGGTTTCGTCGATTCCGTTCCGGTAATTTTGACGTCAAAGATGTACCACGCACTGGAAGGCCAAGTGTCGAAAATGTCGATAAAATCATGGACATTGTCGCGTCCGACCGTCATGTAAGCACTGTTTCGATTGCCCAAGAGCTAAACATTGCACAAAAAACCGTGTGGAACCATTTGCATAAGGCTGGATACAAAAAGAAGTTTGATGTATGGGTGCCACACGAGTTAACGCAAAAGAACCTCATAGACCGAATTTCCATCTGCGAGTCGCTGCTGAATCGCAACAAAAGCGACCCATTTCTGAAGCGGTTGGTGACTGGTGATGAAAAGTGGATCACTTACGACAACGTCACGCGAAAACGGTCGTGGTCGAAGCGCGGTGCGCCGGCGCAAACGGTGCCCAAGCCAGGATTGACGGCCAGGAAGGTTTTGCTGTGTGTTTGGTGGGATTGGCAGGGAATTATCAACTATGAGCTGCTCCCCTACGGCCAAACCCTTAACTCGGAACTATACTGTCAACAATTGGACCGTCTGAAGGCAGCAATCGCCCATAAGCGGCCAGCTTTGGCCAATAGGAGAGGCATTGTGTTCCAACCAGGACAACGCCAGGCCACACACATCGATAGTGACTCGCCAGAAGCTCCGGGAGCTTGGTTGGGAGGTTCTTATGCATCCACCTTATAGTCCGGACCTGGCACCGAGTGATTACCATCTGTTCCTGTCCATGGCGAACACGTTTGCTGATGAAAAATTCGCTTCAAGAGAGGCTTGTGAAAATCGACTGTCTCAATTTTTTGCCAATAGGTACAAGGGCTTCTATGAGAGAGGCATCATGATATTACCTTCCAAATGGCAACACGTTATCGAACAAAACGGCGCATATGTGACCTAAATCGGATCATTCTAACTATGGTAAGTCAAGCCTTCAATGTCATGCAAAAATAATGGATTACTTTTTACTACACCAGATATATATATTGGGTGGGAGAATTTATGTCAGAAAATTACTGCGCCGATAGAGAAACTAAGTATATTAAAGAAAATAAAAGTAAACTCTGATTAAACGAATTACATTAGTTTTCTTGTCTATATATCTGTTCTTTGACGGTTTCAAGAGAGAAATCTCTGATTTATGTCACGATTAAGTATTTGGCATTTTTATCTGGTAGTTAGGTATATTTTACTTTTGTTGTTTTAAAGTATTATTTCCTTTGATATCAAGGGTGGCGCTAGGGCATTTACGGTTTACGTTTCTTTTTTGTTTGTTGGCCAAATCTCAATTGTAACATTGTGACACATTTATAGTTTTTACTGAAGAGGGTTCTAGTGTTTATAGTATTGAGTTTAAAAGAAATTGTGTTAGTCTAAAATATTATGTACGGTAAGCGGAAAGCCATGTTGCAATCCGCGCTTAAAATATAAAGAAACGCTGTAAAATAACTGAAAGGGTGGCAACGCTGTGAAGCCCGTCTCGTGCCGTGTTGCTGGGATAAAGAAACTGGGCGCGGTGCACACTTTGCAGCAAAGAAATAAAATATAATAGTAAGAGCGGACTTTTGGTTATGTAACGCATCGCCGACTACAATATCTTATCGCCTTCCCATTTCGTGCTAGTAGCATGTATTGCAGCGAACAAGTTTAGTTTATCTTTTCCCCGCTGTGGCGCTACTTACAGGCAATGGACAGTTTGACAGAAAATAACTATCAGCATGTAACTGAATGTAACTTTATCAAGTTTACTGTACTGTGGTTAAGTAAAAAAGTTTTCATGTGAGTCGTTCACGTGCGACATGTGTAGGCAACAGTTTCACAAAAGTCGCTTTTGTTTTATAATGAAATTATGGTGATTAATTTTCCGAAAATGTTGAATTCTTACAGAACAATGCTTAAGAATCGAAGGTTTACGGTAAGAAATTTAAAAAAAAATACTAGTCACTAAGTTGCAGATTAAAATTGTGTGAAATTAGTATGCCGCTGAAACAGATGAAATATAATTCAACTTAACATATTTTAGTACACTACACAATATTCAACCAAAAAAGCTCATTTGGCATAAACAACTTATAGCGTCAGTACTTTACGGCAATCACGATGCCTAGATCATCGCATTATACTTATTATGTATTCCTTTCTCACATATAGGACTATATAGAATGAAATTAGCATCTGCTGCTTTTCTGGGAATTTGAAGTTCGAAAGAGTTCAAGGTACAAATCATGTTTCATGCCATAATCATCGAAAATAAATGCAACTCAACACTTATGAGCTTGATATACAAACGAAATGCGTAAAAAGTTACCTATGTGCTATCCCTCGAAAGAACTAGCGTAGATAATGCATTTTGTAAAGAAAGCGTATGACTTTCTGGCCAACTACGTTTAGGGAACTTTTCTATTGTATTGTTTCCTTTTTACAATTTCCTCATATTTGCAGCACCCTACTTTGGAGAAACCATACATTGTAACTGAGTATTGCGAAGTAATTATTTCCCGCACAGCAGAGAAATATTTTTAAAATATTTTCTGTGCCAAATAAGGAAACATAATATTTTCTGTATCATATATAATTTCTCAAATATACTGTTAAAACATTTAGACAATAGTTTAAAACCATGAAAAAAAGTCCATAATACTAGTATTTCCCACACATTTCAAAAGCTTCTTTTATCTAATATAACCCACAAAAATAATTTTATATACCGGTATTTATGTAATGCTTTCTTATATTTTAGAAATGTTAAGGGTTTTTGGTTCCATTAAAACAGTGGAAATCTTATAACTTGAGAATATTTCCAAACATCTTAAAATCATATGTGAACATAAATATTATTTTTCTTGAGTATTCATATAGGTCTAGTTTAAAAATATGGCTACTACTAGAAATATGTCCTGTCAAAAGCTTCAGTCGGGTCCGCGACTTCTTCAGATATAATATTGTAGCATCCCCCAGCACTTTTACCAGTTCTATGGAGAGCTGTTTACTCGAAAAACTTCCAGACAGGATACAATGACAGATCTTTTCCACAGACTCTTAATTTCGTCCGATCCTTATGTCACCAGTTTGAGGAAAGTACGGTCACGACAATCCACAGTAATTCCTCGAGATGTTTTACAACTGTTGTCCGAGCCTCAGATAGCTGTTCCTGATGCAAATACTGACAGTGACTGCGAAGACACACGCACCGCTTCTGCAGTGTCTGACTAAAACTCAGTTGAAAGATATAATTACAGACTCATTGTCTCTACAGTCGTGCTTCCACAACCAATATTTCCACGGTTCGTAACAACTTGTACCTGTCTTCTGCTTTCATTCGTATTCTCACGGGCTTTCAGTGTCGACTTTCACTTTCTACGTACTCATACAAATATATAGTACATATATGTCATTGTTCTACTTCCTATCTTAACCTTTCCATGGGGTAGCAATCAACACTGCACCTGCAATACGAGCTTTCGTGGAACTTTGCCTATGCGTTCTCGATATATGATTTTTGGCCATCTAGCTTCGTGAAATTACACACTGTGGGCCGGGCCGAGCCCGTGCTAAAAATTCCGGCCCGTGCAGACCTCTATAAGGCCCTAACAGTACAAGTAGTAGGAAAAATGGATTAAGTGGTCTTCTTTATTGGTAACATTACGCTTCCAAAACAAAAGGGCCGGCGGGGAAAGGGGAGAACAGCTGGATATTTCCGTGTTCCCGGTCGGGCCAGTCCGTCCCTGGTTTCAAATTTTCTGGAACCTTCAACAGTATCTTCGGAACTGTGCAACTGTTTTATGGAGGGGTGAGGTTTCTCTAATGGAAACCCTAGACAAACACAAAGCTAGCTCACATGACAATGCTTGTGAGAGTTTTTGCACTGTCAGGACTACGTATTAATAACTTTAATATTCCGTTAATACAGTATTAAAATTTTAATCTGACCGATTCTGTACAGTAATTTTTGTTTATCCACACTGAAAGTATAACGGGCCACGGCGGGATTTAGCCTGGCCCGGCCAGGCCGGTCCAGGGCCGAAATCCACCCCTGCATATTTCTAAATATCTCGTTCTTGTAACAAATATGTATTGAAGATAGTAATGTTTAAAAGAACGAAAAAATGAACTATGAATTGGTGATTTTTTTATTTTTCATGCTACTTTGAAAAGAAAAAATGTTTTGTTTTTACTCTTCGGGGCAGCTAACATGATTTGATTAATAACGAATAGTTAAAATGTTCGTTTTTGGATAGAAATGTACATTTAGAATAATAACATATGACTCCCTGTAACAAAATAGTTGCACGACTAAATCGATTCCAGCTTACAACCAACATCATACAAAGCGGATGGGGAATGTAATGAAGCGGAAATTTAATATGTTTCCCATCTAAATAATACCCCAAATCGTGTACTATTCAAATATCTATTTTACGAGAAACGAAATTGAAGACCTGAATTGCAAAACATTCCAAGTACACTTTTGTCGTATTATCATTTTTTGTTTGTCGGCATCCATGTTCCAATAGCTATCAACTTGCATAATATTATAACCTAACTTCAACTAAAAAAAACTGTTTTAATACAAAAAAAAAAAAAAATAATCTGCTGAATAGAATAACATACAAAGTCTTTGGATTGTTTTTTGTTCCTCCTGAATAAAAGATACTCCGGTGGATTTGGGATGTTTTGCAATTCAGGTGCGTGCTTTTATGTTTTATTGGTAAATAAATAATTCACAACCATATTCAATCCACTACTGGATGAGGCCTCTCCTGGAGGGAGAAGTTGGCCTACTGCTCCCACTCTGACCAGACATGTTGGAAGAGGAGAATCGAAAAAGTAGCTCGCCATTCCATCACGACGCTGGGTGGGCACCGTTCCAGACCCTCTCGCTTTGGAAAGAATCCCGTGGCAGAGCCGAGAATCAAACCGGGAACCCCACGATCAGTTCCTCATAAATATGACAAACATGTTCGAACTGTGAACAGCTTGAGGTAAGGAAATTGTATTAATAGTTAAGGTACTAATAACTTATTTCGTAACTTGTATGATTACATTCCAAGAAAAAAAAAACACTCTTAAATACAATATTTTTCAAAAATAATTTTACGGTAAATCTATTGTAGAAAACGTAAAAATGTCACCTCAAATGATTTTCAAAGAACTGGTATAAATATACAACACTTTTGTATTTTATAAATGTATGTGTCATGGTTATAATTTTCAATATATTTTATGGCCTTTAGGCATCTTAGGTTCAGGCTGGGATAGGGTGGGAGAAAGGATGTTTAAGGTAGACAGGCAGGGCCTATTTTGCAGATGTCATCCCAGCATTTGCCTGGTGTGACTGAAGCAAAGGCTTGAAAAAACGTAAGACCTCTTGAATGCTAAGTCAACGCTCTACCACTGAGCCACTGCTGCTTGGTGTCAATCATAGTTAAAGCAACTCATTTTTTGCTACTGTGAGTATAATCCATGCTATTCTAAATTATAATGTATTACTAAAAGTGAATCTGAATATTTATAGGCCTATAGCTCTTACTTGTTATAACAAAATTAATAGATCTTCGAAATATTTGTGTACAGTTGCTGGCATATAATACCACGCATACGTTTTCAGATACAAATGTCTTGTTTCTTCAGCGTACAGGCCAAACGCTTCTTTATTAATGGTGTAGCCACTGGATATTGTTTCTAATAGTATCCATAAATGGTTTATGAGATCTCGATCTATGCCCGTTATATTGAATGAGATGGCAGCCCCCCTGAAAAATCTCCGAGCGGAATTCCCATCATTTGTGTTTCCACTTCCTTGCTTTGGCATATCGACATACAGACCCATTTCGTCTCTAAACCGATCCTGAATAGCCTTCTTCCTCGTACTCACTAATGCCTTTTCCCTGTCCTCTTTTATTTGCTACTTACGTACATCCAATCTGTATGCTATGTGTAGCAGGCATTCGAAACATCGAATCCATGCATGCAATGGCGATATCCCAAATTGCAAAGTTGAAGGATCAGAATCTGTATGCGTTACTTTACTAATATTATTCATTTCTTTAAGCGTTGCCTCACATATGTAACATATCTGCGAGGACTGGTAACACAAGGTACTGCAAATCTTCCCGTCCACCATTGTTAAGTGTAGCTCATGTTCAACAGCAATTTGAAACGTCTCATGTACAACTATCACTGTTGGCACCAAACCCACTGCTTCGTTGCGAATACTTGTTACCTCTTCCCTAGTAATATCCACAGTTTCTTTCACAAACTTTAATTTTACTGGTTGACAGCAGCGAACGGAGGAAGGTCGAGGATTCTGCCAAACCACTACGTTTGTGTCCTTGTCAATGGAAACAAGCTTGAGTGGCACAAACGCTAAAGATTCGTCTCTCGATACTTCACCCACCACGAATTTCTGTTTATAGCGGCTTTGATCGGAACTACCATCGCAACCCCACTTTGTTACTAGCTTATATTTGTATCGTTTATGTGGCAAACTCGTCAACAAGTGTTCTTGAACTTGACACAACCGTTTCACTGTATGATCAAGTAAAGCTTGGAGAGGTACTGCTGCGGCTATTTCTGAAACGGGGATGTTAGCTGGATAGCAGTTCTCCTTACTTTGACGCAGTAAGTAATATGGGGGATACAGGGTACTTTTGTACACTTTTGCATTATCTCGTAATTCCTTATACTGGTACGAGATCAGTTGTAAATCTATCATCAGGGAGAGAGCTTCATCAGGTGACATACCAGGTTTACCTTGCACGAACAATTGTCGTTAGTAGTATAACCAGACCGATTCACTCCACATTTGCATATTTTAATTATTAAACATTTAGTTATTTCATGAAACTCTATAGACGACAGACAAATTCACTCCGTGGATTGTCAGGTCGCTATTTGAGACACTCCCCCTTGAATGAATGTACGAAACAAGTTGCAACAAGAGTTTCTTGGATGAAAAAAATATAGACGACCGACAAATTCACTCCATGATTTAATTACGCAGTAATTGAACACTTGGTTA
>JAGDQP010035035.1:0-19787 GCA_022664845.1 Lepisma saccharinum | reverse complement strand
ATAGATAGATAGATAGATAGATAGATAGATATATAAGTTGATTCGTGTTAGTTGGTTTACATTAATATTAACTGTTTCACTACTACTACTGGTATTACAACAAATGCTATTTCAACTACTGCAGTATTACTAATTCTGCTATTATTACGACAACAAATACTACTATTGCAACAAAACTTTTCAGGCGTTAGGCCAGCATCTCCAAGGTCACAGTTTCGAAACTCACTTGTGATTAGGGCATGGATGTTTGTGGATTTTAATAAGCATTCCACTCATATAATCGTGACGGGCCGATGTCTAAGTTACTCAAATGGCCCATAAAAATTTAGTTAACCAAAGTTTTTTTACAACAACTACTACAATTATAACTACTATTACTATTGTTATTATTACTACAAAACTACTACTAATACTAATACTTTTGTATCTACTATTACTTCTACTGCTTTTGTTATATTTGGTTTGCAAAATCCAAATTTGAATATAAAATTTCTAAACTATTTATTTAATTTACATTATTGATCGAAATTAAAAATGGTAACAATTTATTTATTTTATTGTTATGAACAATGAATTGAATATTAATTGAGGTGTTTTGGAGAAACACAAAGAGATATTTACAAAGTTTAGATTTTGCACGAAATTTTGACGTAGCCACGAACCTTCATACCAAATTTCAGCATTCTAGGCCAACATGAAGTGCTTTAAAATCTCTCAGATAGACAGACATAAACAGAAATTAGGAACATAAAAGATATGTGTGTGTCACTGTCACAGTTATGAAAAAAAAATACAGATCAATCATGAAGAGGAGCATATTATTATATTTATTTGTTACATACTATTGCAGATCGTTTATTAGACTACAGTACTGGGCCAGTACGTTTATTGACTAATGTTTTCTTTAAAAATTAAATAAAATTGAAATAATCATATTTTTCAAATGAGCACAATGGATTCTGAATTATGAAAGTTTGTTTTGCCAGTATAAATTGGCGTATTTGTCATTCATATCTAGATAGATTAAAATTAACATGGCAATAAATCAGGAAATTTCACGGCAGTATCCCTGGTACCTTATGAAATAAATGCAGTGAAAAGCATAAAAACATACACGAAATATATGAAAATAAAATTGAAAAATACATAAAGTCTGAAATCCAGGGTTGGCAAGTGTCCCTCCCCCCCCTTCCCAACACCCTTGAATCTGATAAAGTTTTAATACTGCGAGAAAGTTGCATTATGCAAGTATTAACGTAGATGAAAGAACCGAATCAAAATCGGGTAATATCTGCAGTACGATAAAGGGGGCACAGCCCGCCACGGGGAAGCGAGTGACAGGATGACTGTTGCCAACGGACGGGCAAATCAGCTAGTACTTTGTATAAACTTCTAACCGAAGACGGTTGTCCATTTACTTTAGGTTAGTCTTCCACATAGTGGTGCACAAAAAAAGAAGGAAAGATAGAGAGCCAAGTTTTCTGTTGCAACCAGGTTGGAGTGGAGGGCGTATACATCAGTACAGTGAACTTGATGAGCAGTAATGAAAATTTCAGAAATATCATAGTGAGGCATAATGTAGAAAAATGAAAAGCATAATTTGCAACTGTATAAAGCATAATTTTGGTTGCCATAGTTATCACCAAACAAGCGTGGTATGTCTTATTTAGTAGCAAAATGCCTTGTTAGCAATATCACATGCATACATATGTATATAACATTAATTTCTCCAAAACATTTTTCTGCGGTCCTGAAGAAGTGTTCCAAAATATAAATTACAATGAAGTTGGATAAAAATCAATGACAAATACCTCATTAACAAGCCAATGAAATTACCTATGTTGACAAAATCTTGTTTGTTTCAAGTGTAGAAAAAATAGAAACCAGAATGGAAGAACCGAGTAATGAGATTTCAAAAATAAGACAAGATGGATTTAAGTAAAACGAACGTAATGTACAATCAACGTGCTGAAAGAAAAAAAATGAGATTCTTGGGAAGACAATCGTCGTAGTTAATGAATATGTTTATCCAGGTTAGCTGAAAATGCCGAATGCTAAGATGACTAATGAAACAAATAGAATATTTGGAATCACATGGGGCTCCTTTGGGAGATTAAACTCTATTTTCAAAATCGAGGTAACAATATGTCTCAAAGACCACAATGAAGTGTTTCGCATAAAGTCTATAATGAATTATCTTACCCGTGATGATGTACGGGTCCAAAATATGAACACTGAATGCTCAAACAACGTAAATATTAAAAAAATATATACAAAGGGCAATGGAGAGAAGCGTGCTTGGAGTACGTAAGAGCGAAAAGGGGACGAACGAATGAGTTCACCCGCAAATAAAAGTAGAAGATGGAATCAAGACGGAGAACAATTTGACGTGTAGACAGACAGGTCATATAACTAGGCGAACAGTTGAAGGATGGACGACAAACATTCCATATTGGATTTCCATAGAAAATAGACGACATAAAAGACGTCGAAATAAAAGATGGGTAGATGAAACCAAGCACTTTATTAGCTACATGAAACAAATATGTACAATGAAAGACAGGAAGAAACGCCTAGAGTCTCAACTACCAGTGTTATCCATGGTACAAATACTAATCTATAAATAGAGGAACTAAAAGAGCACCTAATAAAAGTATAGAAAATACCATAACCAATACTACCAGAATGAAGAATACTGAGGAAGCACTCTCGCTAGTCCGTCTTTTTACCAAAGATCCTAAACTGGTCAGCCACATAATTACTAATGGTATAACTATGCGGTGTAAGGTGGAGAAATCTCATACAAACAGGGGACCATTTTAGTTCAATTTATGTTTGAAAATGATGAAAATCCATGTACAAATAAAATAACTTGTTATAAATGTGAACAACTATCAAAGTTATACACCGAAACAAACACCAAACATAATTTCTGCACTATTTGCAAAATTCAGGGACACTGGTCAGGCGCATCCAATTGCCCACAAAGACCAATGAAATGACAAAACATCTTACCAGAAAAAAATTAGACCTGTGAGCAAACCAGAGCACAAAGCAGCATAGTTATGCAGAATCACTCAAATAGAATCAACTAACATCTTCTAAATCACATCTAAGCATTCCAAATATTGAAACTACACATACATCAAACACGGAAACCGCAATCATGTCAAATATAGAGATCATTATTAACGAAACAATGAAATAAACATCTGACAACGTATTAAGATTGGTTTCCGCAGTACTAACACTTGTAGTACGCCAAGACGTTGAATTTCTCACTAAGCTATAAATATGGCATCTGAGCAGATCCTCCAGTGTCGTCTAAACATTCTGAAATCCATAGATGGTCACATCTATGTAGAAAAAAAAAACAATTCTCGAAAACCAAGAGAAACAATAAAAACGGTTTGCCGACAAGTTCAGAAGAAGACACAATAGAAACTATAGTCTGTTCTACACTAACTACAATCAAACTAAATAACAAGTGCCCAAAATGTCTAAAAATATTTTTAAATTCACATAAAACTTATACACGGTGGAAGCTAGATGAAATGGGACAAGACACAAAATGAACAAAAAATTAAACCCTGGCTAATTAACAACGTTAAATATATAATGGCCATTATATATATAATGGCTACTTCCATTACAATTCATACAGGCGTGTCTATATCATGGCCGCAAATAATTGTTTTGTTTTTATTTTCTAAAAATATATGCAAAATAAAGAAACTTGTATTTTCTTTTCCCAAACTCGTATTTTTTTTTCATCTACTGGCATCAAATATAAAAAATGAATGTTCTTGTCAAAAATCAATTTCTCAGAGTCTAATTGGCGGATTTGTATGAAATAAAAAGCATAATATTCCTCGCATGATATATATTATCATATGTAAAAATCATTACTCAAGATCGGTTACTTTCTTAAGAAATTAATTGCAATGTTACCAAATTTAATTCGAAATTTCCTATTTTTGTAAATTTTCAACTCGAGTCCTATTAGTCATATTGAGATGTGTTTTTTTCTCTTGCACATAATGGATATTACTGGATTCTATAAGGACCGTATTTTAGTTTTCACCTGAAGTGATTAGTTTGGACCCTGCGGGTCTCTAAATTATTGAAAACTGCCTGACAGCCATTTTTGAACGTCATTTTCTCGAAAACCCCACTCTTGAAAATTTTGACATTTCTGGAGTAGAAACAGAAACACCTGAACTTTAATGCAATTTTTCTCGTTTCTTCGGTCCGGCCCTGGATGTGCTGTTCCTTACCCCTAAATATGTGAAACGGTCTTTTTATTTATTGTTTATTTATACAATTAGATTTTGTCATTTATGATTAAATTCCTTATCGATAGTTAACACGTGAATCTCTTATGGTCAGTTCTACAATCGATCACTTAACTTCTAGTCAGCGCTAAGTTGAGGCCAACTCTCATTTTGCGTACTCTCATTGTCCAAAATCAGACTTGCCCTCAACTTAGCGCTGACTAGAAGTTTAGCGGTCAATTGTAAAGCTGACCCTTAGTTACTTTTGTTACAGAAATATTAAGTTAAATAATCCTATATGACTCTCCCAACCCGTTTGGTCAGCGTGGGAGCAGTAGACCAACTACTCCCTTCGGGGAGAGGCCTCATCCACTAGTGGATTCAATATGGCTGTGATTTATTATAATCCTATATGCAGGGTGGTTCTCAATCCTCGTATCAGGGCCTTCATTCGTCTCCTATTTCAAGTAGAGCTTTGAAACAAAAATGTACATACCAAAGTGCATATGCGGAATCACATGATGATGTTGCTGAAAGCAGTGGCGTCCCGGGAATATTTCTACGGGGAAAATTTAAAAAATTTAGATAGAAACTAGGTTTGATTTTACTCCTTTTGAAATAAGCGCTACATTTTGAACAACTTTTATTTGAAACACTTTTTGATATCTTGTACCGTTTGGCAGTTACAAGAGCTAATTTGACATGTGGCAGTTAATCTACTAGATTAGCTCTTGTAAATGCCAAACGGTACAATATATCAAAAAGTGTTTCACATAAAAGTTGTTCAAAATGTAGCGCTTATTACAAAAGGAGCAAAATCAAACTCAGTTTCTATCTATTTTTTTTTAAGTTTTCCCCCGTAGAAATATTCCCGGGACGCCATTGCTTTCAGCAACATCAGCATCCCTAACAGCATTGCGAGGTTGCAGGGACGTCGCAAGAACGTAACACTCGTGACATGCTCACGTTGCATATGGATCACAAAATCGCCCGT
This sequence comes from Lepisma saccharinum, assembly GCA_022664845.1. Classification (NCBI taxonomy): domain Eukaryota; kingdom Metazoa; phylum Arthropoda; class Insecta; order Zygentoma; family Lepismatidae; genus Lepisma; species Lepisma saccharinum. The sequence continues at coordinate 14,519 of JAGDQP010035035.1, read as the reverse complement.
CGACGTAAATGCGATAGCCCTGCGACCTCCAAATGTCTGCCCTGGATACATCCATGGGACGTTCTGATGTGACTTCGCAAAGTGACTTTGGGACGTTTTAGAAACAAGAATGGTATGTCGCAGAAACGTCGATGGGACATCCCAGCGTGCTGTCTGTAGCAAATTTTCGTTCCGGGAAAATGGGGTGGCTTCATATCCGTCTCTTTTCAGTCTATAACGTCTACCCTTGCCGTAAGTTAAATCATACCTATAGTAATTTCATATTCCCCGTCAATTTCTATGGATTCTAGTTTATGTCAACTCATTCACATGATATTTTCTACGTTTCACCAATCTTCCTTCAAGATTTAACAAATCTTTACTTAGTGATCATTCAGTAAAGATCAGTTAAATCCTAAGGGAAGATTGGTTAAACCCACAAGATATCACGTGAATGAGTTGACACAAACTAGAATCCATAGAAATTGACGGAGAATATGAAATTACTATATATACGACATAACTTACGGCAAGGGTTATCATTACAGACTGAAAAAAGAAGGCTCGGTGAACATGAAGCCACTCCATTTTTCTAAGTACATAGAATTACTTACCGTTACTTGTAATCTAATATTTGTAGACTGATTGAAATTGTACCAAGACTTATGCAGGCGACATACACATAAAATAAGTGAGCATTCTGATCTAATTAAAGAACTAGTAAATCACTTACTGCACAAAATCATGATTGTGAAACTACGCATTTTAAAATATTGACTAAGCTTCAATTTATGTAGAAGGTTTAGAGATGTTTGGTTTAGACTGGGATATGGAAGGTGTTGGCCAGGGCCTTCGTAAAGTACCATCGCAGTATTGACCGAACTAAACTACGGGAATTAAACATATCAGGATGGTCGGCCACGGGGTTCGCGCCCACGTACCTACCCATTGCCACTCAGAAATATGCAACGTTTACAAATTGACTAAAGAACACTGGTAGCCACGTCATGATAATTACTGTAGTCAATGATTGTATTCCATATTAAAATGTCACTAAAAGTGTCAATAACTCAAATAATAACTTTATCGAAATTAATTACATGTGATTCATTTAATATTTTGTATAAAAAATAAACAAACTAGTTAAAAGTATAAATTAAAAACTCACTCCTGCGCTGCTTTTGTCCTCTGTTCTTCACAAGCGTTCATATCTTATTTAAGACATTTATTTAAAAAAAATAAAACAAACTTTTTATATTAAAAACACAAATAAATTCTTTTTTTATATTCTACACCAGAAAAGTACACTTGAGGGCTGTTATCGTTTTCTACACTCTTCTCTTCACCATCATCTAAACGTTCATACTATTTCACTTTAAACAGCATTTCTTTTTAAAAAATAAACTTTTTTACTTAAAAAACACAAATAAATTTCTTTATTTATATTCTACACCACAAAAAAAAAAAACTTGAGGGATATTATCGTTGTTTCCACACCCTTTTCTTCACCATCATCTAAGCGTTCATGTCTTATTTAAGACAGTACTTCCTTAAAATACTTATTTTTTTAAAATTATATTCACCTTCACCTTCAAGAATAGTGTGTAGATATAATAATAAAAAAAACACTTGACAGATATTTTCCCTTTTTCTTGTTCTTTTCTTCACCTTCATCTTCACGGGCACTTTCTCTCATTATTTTGCACCTTGCCCATAAGCTCTCCCTACACGAAGCCTTTCCCGGCCGTGCCATTGCTTCGCATGGCGAAGCTAGTTAGGTAATATTGTTGAAATATCCTCAAAAGTTGCCTTGTCATTGTGCTACTGCACAGTTTCTGAGAAAGAAAAATGAAGAAAGAATAACTATACAACGAACAATGTGTCTTGGTTCGGAGAAAAGTAAATTTATTACCTTACTTACTTACATACTCAGTGACTTACGGAACTCGTAAGTTCATCGCCGCAGTAACAAACGATCGCCATCGGGTTCTATCCTGGGCAAGATCAAGCCAGTTTTCACCACAAACATCTATTTCTCGAAGATCCCTTCTAATATTGTCCTCCCAACATCGTCTCGGTCTTCCCAACGGTCTCTTTCCATCAAGATTTCCAACCAAGATGGAATATAGTGTTCGTTTTTCTCCCATCCGAGCTACATGGCCTACCTATCTTAGTCGTCGCGATTTAATACCGATATTAATAATTAGATTTATAGTACATTTAAGTTTGTTTAAATTTAAATTCCACATACGTTGAACAGAAATAACACACACCGTAAAGAAAAGGACAAATATACTGAAGTAGAAAATTAACAAATTTAAGAACTTGACTATATATTCTCATCAGGGTGCACCAAATAGGACTAAGGTAATAGATGAGATGAGATTTCCTGGTATATGTCTGAATATTTTGCTACACACCGGTTAAGAAATCAAGCCGTGCAGGACTGTGACTACTGTTTATAGTAGGATCTGAAACAATTTTTCCGATTAGGCTGGGACAGAGGCCAAGAATTCGGTCAGGTCATAAGTTGTAGGTTCCATTCCGACATTTACCTGGTGTGACTGAGGAAAACTACAAAAGAAACTCACATACTGAATGTGAAGTCAAAGTTCTACCAACTGAGTTACGGTTGTTTGGTTAAGGAACTATCAACTTTTATTTTTAAAAAGGTTCTGTTGTTCATGGACATTACAAATTTTAACTTTAAATATGAAACAAGGAAAACGAAGAAGTCATTGGCAGATTTGTCTATCTCTAGCTGAAAAGAAATCCAAGTAAAGGTTCCCAATGATGTAATCAGAGCAAATTCCTTGAATGTTTCAGGTTTCCTAATATACTATTCAGAAATTTCAAGGTTATGGTCTATACATAAAAGATAAAATTAGAATAGAGAAGAAAGGAACTTATTGTTTACGTCGCTTTCTGAATGAATAAATCTACAGTGGTTAACATTTAAAACAGTGAAAAATCAGTATACATTTCGACAATACAAAGTCATCGTAAGTAATAGCATGAACATATCACAGATGCAAGAAAGAATATAGTTCCTAGTACAGCATATAGATCAAACACATAATTTAGTCACCGAGCCGCCGTAGCTAAGTGGTAGAGCGTTGTCGTAGCGTTCGGGAGGTCTGAATTCGATCCCAGCGGCCGATCATCCTGGCAGGTTTTTCCAAGTTATTCCCTCAGTTACAACAGGGAAAGGTCGGGAAGGCACAAAGGCCCTACCCGACATCTTCGCGAATCCTTTCCCCTCCCCTGAAAAAAATGTTAAAATGCACATAGCAGGTATTGCAAATTCAGCGACGAAATTATGCTTAGCACGGAATTCTATTCTACAAAAGTCACTAATTTATCTGTTTGAGAAGAAATTCTAAAAAAAAATAATTGAATGAACGCACGGCCTCTTTATTTATATTCATTCTAACAATAAGAAAGAAAAAAGTGTTACAGGTTAAACTCCCTCGTGGACAATTAAATGGAGTTGAACTACATAGGGTGGATATAGTGCTAGTTAAAAATAGTTCGAATGCATTTGGTGAAGTTAATCTTAAAGGAAAATGTAACGTGTTATCATTGATATCTTGAACTCAGTTCTAAAAGCCCTATTTGGCAACTATTGAAATTAATGCTCTCGAAATAAGTCGGAACGAACTCTACTTACATACATGTTTACCAACGTTAATGCAAGATATTTATTTCTTACCTATCACGATGTCACTCAGCGAAAGGTGGATAAAAGCTTTCTTGCCACACCAACTAAACTGCTCTGCGACGGAGTTCGTAGCAATTTTCTTCAATATGTTGGTCGTAACTGATTCTAAGCTGTGGCCACCCAATTTTCTCAGTTCTTTTACCTCCAAAGAGGATACAGAAAGTACTGAAATAGTAACCATGAAAATGTAGTAACAAAAATATTAGCTTGGAAGAACACCGCATGATAAATTAAGCTCTATGTGCTTTATTGTGTGGCATTAAGTCAATTGAATATTTTTCAGCCAACTGTTCGTCTACCGGACTACTGATAGAAAACAGGACAGGACAGGACAGGAAACAACAGGACCCTACAGCTAACGTGGATTTGACAATATGTTAGTCTGCTATAAGGTGATAGGCCTGTAAATGATGCAAGGTAACAATTCACCATGTTCCTGGTGCTGTAATAGGTCTGTATCAGCATGACTACTGAATCCGGCATGTTTAAAAACTGTCAATGTTCGTTTTCAGTTATGTTTCTTCAATATTTCATTCAATTCGCATACTTACAATAAAGAAACAGGAGGCTGAGTCCGATTTAAACTTGGTTATACCTTGAATGAACCAAAAACCAAGTAAAATCCTGATTTAAGAGCCAAAGCAGGCATCAAACAAAGAAAAACTTATAATAGATTATTGTCTGTGGAGAGTGATGAAAAGTGTGGAAATACCAGGGTTTTGCCAAGGTCGGCTCAGCCCAAACTTGAACAAAAGAACATACTCCCAAAAGAAGTGATTTTTCATAATTTTTTAAAAATTATTTCTGAAATGAGGGCACGTCACAGAAGTGCATTATAATGAAAGCAAATGAATTTTCGATTGTTAGAATACAACCACACTGGAACAGTTTACTTTTATATTAACATAAGAGTAAGTATTCGAGCTCAGCCACTACTCATACTAATATATTTTTCCCTGTGTTGATTTCGTAACTGGAACTAATTAGCTCTTCCATCTAGCTAGGCTATAGGTGCTCTTTACTTCCAATCATTATTAACAAATTTCTTACAAATGAAATAATTACTTTTTACTTGCTATCCACAGAAGCATAGAGCCAATCACGAAATAACAAGAGAATAAAGGATTAAAAAATAACCAGCACCTGGTGGTTGGTGTGCGGGACGGCCAAGTAACACTGAGAAGGTCGAGCGGCAATTTAGATCCTGGTTGGACCGCACTGGCTAAGTGGAAGAGCCCTCGCCTCTGGTGCCTGGAGTCCTTGGCTCAATTCCGCCTTGTGCCTATGTAGACTTTGTGGTGGACAAATGCCGTATGAGTGGGGTTTCTCCGGCTTCTCCCGTTTCCTCCCACTTTCTTTATCTCACCAATTCTCGTGCAGCACACCCAAGATCAACATTCCTGGCTGGGTGAAGTAAAAACTGTAACACGCACCCAAACTATCCAGGAATATAAATAGGGTCGCCAGAAGCCTAGAGTACCCACGCAACGCATCTAACTAAACTCTAGCTCAAAACATTTTCTACACCCCAGACGAGCGGTGCAGAAATTCCTTCCAGATTTAAGAATATCTGGGAAAAGAGGATTCCAGATCCTTGTGATTGCTGCTAAAAGACAGTAAAGATGTACGAGGGAGGAAATACCGATAAGGCGACACCTTCAATCTTTTTCATTAGATCGTCGGTTCATACTCTAAAGTACCAGCTGGTTCAGATTAGCGATAGTCTAAGAAAGAAAACGAAAATCCATACTTGGGAATAATCTCATACAATCATACGCATAACGATTCATGTGTGACTCATACTGCATCTTTACTAACTTCGAAGTCTACAGGGTGGCAAAAGACCATGTCTTACCTTGTTCTTAGTAGGGCCCACACCTGTAGTCTTGTAATGTGTAGCTCTTCTTTCTTACTAATGGAAGTTCCTTCCCAAGAGCACCAACATCAAAAATATTGAATGTCTTTGTAACCCAATGGAAAATTGGTAAAGCCATTGGTTACCATTCTTGGGATGATAAAAATTGTATATATAGAAGTTATCCCCTATTATTATTTTGTTTCCTCATATAATGAGAATAGCTTTTATGGGAATTGTCATACGTATATAATACGTCAGATAGTCTAATCAGAGAATAATTATGGTATATTAAATACCATATTATAGCCAGTGTCTTTTTAGTAGCTTTCAATTTCGAAAATAGAAAGATAATGCTACTATGGCTTAAGCCTATCACTGATCTATACATAAAGATAAATATGAGTAATGATATCGTCAATAAGCATTCTCATTATCGTCAGTTCTGGTTGTGGTTGTATAACTAGAATTCTTAATTATTTTATTCACTGTTCTTGGAATAAAAACCTTACCATGCACTTTCACTTTCCTTGAGAACTTTTCTCTATTATATCGAGTTAATACTTGTATCCAACACTTTGGTCATCTGTGGAATGGTCACAACCTTTTCCTATATTTATGTTACTACCTCGACATTCATCCGGTTCTCTATTTTCTATCTTTAGGTGAAGTTCAAAGATTAGGCAGATATTTAGGTAAAACTTTATGAGTTTATTTCTGATCATGAAATTAATTATTTTAATATGAAAACAGCACAAACAAACTAAACGGAAAGAAAAACAACTTCTTTTTTCTTTGTAAGGAAAGACGTGTAATTTAACTGAAATTTCTCTTCACTATATAAATTCACTTTCTCAACAAAACTAAAAATATTACTTCCTTTCCTAATCGATTTGAAACAAAAACTAACTTGGCATAATAGATTAATTTTCTCTGGAATACCTAATGCCTTTCCATTGGAGGAACCTGAATTATTTACTTGATTTATAACTCTCTTGGGACTTGATGGAATTAGATAAGAATTTCTGAATCTAAATACTTTATAAAAGTTTTCGGAAGTGTCCCTACTGACTCGAATACAGAATTCACGTATCTCGCTATAATCCCTCAAGTACCTGAATTTACTTCTTTTAACTTTAGTGAAATTGAAAACTAAATACTCTAAATTACTAGAGGATCTATCAACTACGTGCTCCAAAACTACAGAACACCCACAGTTACTAATCCAATATAACCAGGAAGCTGCTGTGAACCAGGACAGACACAAATATTTAGCTGCCATTCCAATTTCACTCTTTCTTTTCAGTAAAAATCACTAGCACAAGGGTAAACACTAGGAAGATACCCACTTCCGAATACTTTTCGTTTCTTTTTAGCACCATGAAACACATAATGGAGAAATGTCACTTCTTTCGTAATCGTTAACACACTCCATTCAAAAATGCTTCACTAATTTTAATTCTTTCTCTATTATACCGGAATTATATTCATTATTTACGAAACTGGATTCTATCAAACCTTGAGTAGATAAATAATCAGATATTGTGAAATTCGAACTGAGATACAAAATCAGCTCTAATAGCATTTCATAAATACTAAAGAAATTAACATAACCTTCACCAATGGCATTCACAACCAGCCCCGACGGCATTGGTAAAACCAACTGCTTATAGCAGCACATGGTTCCCCCAACGTCCTCATTTCCCGCTTCTGACCTACGTGAGCCAATCATAATTGACTCACGTTACAAGCTGACAGCCAATCAAAATAGATTGCGTATCGAAATTTTAAATTCAGAAGCATTAGATAGAGGAAGTGTAGACAACGAAAAGTAGCCATTTTGGAGAAAACACTCAACTTTAAAAATATAAAGATGTTACACATTAGAGTATGGAATCGCAATTCCTGAAATAAAAACGACGAACACAACGAACGGCGGTCGCAACTCAACCTAAACGTCGTGTCATAACGCAAATGCAAATAATCTATTCACACACATCACATACTGGAGTCACTTCATATATACTTCATTTCCCAAGTTATCACATCTCAGCTAGTGAAAGAATTCTTCCACTGGACCACAGGTTTATGAACCAAACCTAATCTAATTAAAACACATCTCTCAAAACGATATGATAACCGAAACAGAGAAATAAATAAGTATTAATTGCTTTCAAACTTCACTTAATTATTCGTAGTTAAATTCAGATGAATATCGTGGTAAACGTTAAATAAATCACTGCACAACACAAATAATATCACACACTGTGTATGAATATTCAACTAATGCCTTACGTAATACTTAGTTAACTGAGAGGTTATATAGACTAGGTTCATTGAAAAGAAACTCAAGATGTTCGAAGAAATATAAAGATTTCAAAATTTGAATTGATTCATCGGATTTTTCACAATATTAGCTTTCGGAGGTAATAATTTCATTAAAATCAGAACAGAATTAAGATTGTGCTGTCGAAATCAAACAAATTTGTATCTTCGTTTTTTTTACACATTATGAATTAATTAAGCTAAAACGAAAGTTGGTTTTACATATATAAATGTTCATAATTTCTATAATAATTAATAAATTTTGCTGAAATCTTCACGAGATAGTCCAAAAACATTGCTATTCAATATAGAAAAGGTTTTACCACATTATTTCATACAAAAATGGAGTTATTATACAAAACATACCTTGACGAAAGAAACAAGTTGGCCTTATAGTAGGCGTGACGTCATGACAGATGATTACTACATTATACAAATGACTCTTTGAATAAATCTTGAAATATGCAATAATAATGTTATAAATGTGACAATTAAAAGGAGAATAGCGGCTACAGTTGAACTAATATTAAATAATCATTTCGGGGTTTTAAATTTACAATTAAAGTCAAAATATCAAAAAGCTGTACGTAAAAATGGTCGAACAAACATTGCTACTAATTTGACTAATAGCGGTGATATATGGTAGCTGTTAACATTGCTAACCGGGAATTTTAAATAGAAATGGAAACTGGGAGACTAAAAGTTGGCATTTGATTATTAGAATCTAACGACCCGATACTTAAAATGTAGGAATTCGGTTAATAGCGGCCCCATACCGAATCTAGTACATAATACCCAATTTGACAAATAATCTCAAAAACAAAATAATAATTTTATTGACGTGAAAATTTTGAAATAAAGTTGTCGATGAAAAGTCTTGTTAGCAATTGTTAACTTTAATTCTTGTCACAACTATTAATATAATTTACCGGAATAGATGGACATCTGTCGAAATATTCTTCAGATTTACTAAATTTAGCATATATAATTTCCTATTGTAGTTAGGGCTCTGGTAATACAAATGATTGAAATCTTTCGGGTCGGTAAAATTGGAACTGAAACTAACGTGGCGGGGAGAGCAGTTCTCCCATCAAACGGAAAAGAATGCTGATTCACACCAATCCGCAAGAAACACGGAGCCAAGCATTGACTAGGATCCAATGAAAATAAAGCACTGAATCCAAGTCAATACTTAGTGACTAACGAAAACCTGAATAGATAAAGACTGAAAACAAAAGCGAAAATAAAACGAAACACGCCCAAAGCGTGACTAAAACCAAACAAAGAGAAAAATCTAAGGAGAGCACGAAAGGAAACAGAACATTACAAAGAAATAAAAGGGGAAGAAAAATAAAAAATGGAACAGCAACTAGGCTGTTACACCCCCATCATCATTCATTCTGCCTGAGCCAAAGTTGCTTAAAAAAACTGAAAAGCCTTTTTTAAAAAAAAAATCAGACCGTGCTCAGGCGGATCAGTGAGGGGGGGTTCTCCACATTTTTTTAATCTCACCAATCAAAGGCGGAATGCCGGGATCTACAATATCGGTTTCTTAAATGGGAACGGGGTCGCTTAGCATGATTCTGGGCTAGAATTTTTCTGGGAACGCGTTTCTGAAGTCAGGTTTGCCCAAAATGAATTATTGTGAGATAAAATGGTTTGTGACATTAGTATGGGGTAATGATTCAATAGCCTGAAAATACACATTTTGTTTTAAAATAATGAAGGAAATGAAAACTCAATGAGGTAATTAACGGTTATACAGCATTCGCTTGCCTTAAGGCTTTCCAGTTGCAACTTCTTTCAGTTACCCAGCAAGGTAAATTTAGATTAGGTGCTGTTAGGTTAGGTTTACTCACGTCAGGTTTCGTTCGGTTAGCGCAGGGCTTTCGCAGTTGGATGCCGCATACCCGACTTAACCAATAAACGAATACAAATTGTTCCTGATTAGCTTACGTTGGGCGTGATTTTTTCAAATGGAATACGACACAGTTTCATAAATCTATTCATATTAATGGTAATGTTACGCCATAGTGGCATATTTATTTCAGAATCGCCGCGCTTGTTTTGCTACAAAAGTCACATACAGTATGTCGAGTGAGCGAAAGCGAACGAAGACGGGTTAGAAAAAGCCAGGTTAGATATTATATAAATTATACGCGATGCACATAATCTTTAACAGATAGCACATGTGAGCTTCTCTATTTATCGTTCCAAACAAAACGCCCGATTCATACTAAAGAGACGACCACAAATCATTCATCGTTTTTTTATTTTTTACATTATTTACACCACTAAGAAGATTACCAACATTACATTTCTTACTAAAACATTACTTTAGCTTACCTCGGGCGTGATTTTTCGAACGAAATAAGTCACAGGTTCGAGAATCGGAAACATTTGTAATGTTACATCATAGTAATATGTTTATTTCCATATCAACATTGATATTTTGCTACAAAAATCACAGACAGTATGTCGAGTAGGCGTTAGCGAACAAAGACAGGGTAGAAAGAGCTAGACTAGACATCTTCTAAATATACGCGATGAACTTCACCTTTAAAAGACACTACCTGTGAGTGCTCCATTTATGGTTCCAAATGGAACGCCCGACGTATACTAATGAGATGCCGAATTCAGTTTTGCAAAATGTAGGAAAAATATCAATTTTAATATTAGTCCAAAGACTGCATCACATTCTGCAAATAAACGCATCTGAATAATGAACGAGAAATAAATTCAATCGCATACAGAGACAGCTAATATGGAGAGTTATTAAAGGCTCATGTCAGTCACAAGAGATCACAAGGCATAAATTGAACATTATTTTGCGTTTTGTATTTTGCACACATAGTATGCTTCACAGCTACAGCGATGCAAAACATGGCATTTTTGTAAGTTGCCACTGGTCAATGGGAGAAGTAGCTTAAATACAGTGCTACTTAACTTGAACACTATAGGTAAAATTAAATGATTATTTATTCTGCACAGCACGGCCGATTGCCCTTCTACGTATTTTCGTGTCCACCAGTAATTCGAAATTCGAATATTCTTCACAACGATGGTTGGGCATAGGCCATTATTTTCACTGATTAAACGTGTCTATTTCATACACAAACAATTTATATATATTTATATATACCTCACTCAAACCTCACTGTATTGTCATTTTTTTTCTTTCTTCTTTTGTTTTATATTCAGTTCTTTAACTGTTGCTTCTCCACTCGACGTATACAAACACAAGTTCACAACTTATAAACATACCACAACGCGGCGCTGCTATCACAATTCAGATGTAGACAAATGAGAACATATTTCCGAACGCAGCTTCTCCAGGACGTCTTATCTTGATCTTAACAACACATCGCCCTGCGTTGTTCCAGCGATTTTCCAGCGTCATACAAGTTTGGGACGAACAAAATGATCGCAATGCAATGTCTAAAGGCCACTTTAGACGATCCAATTTCTCGTACGATCCCTCGTGTGCACTCCCATCGGTTACATTCTTTGATCGTGTAAAACGCAGATCGTACGATTTTTCATGCTATTTTCGATGTGTTCTCCAAATAGAAACGGTCCTATTTTTCAGCGGATTTTTCGTACAATCTATGACAGCACCCCTACTGGCAATATAGTGTGCTTTCCTATTCGACTGTTTGGTTATGGATTACGACACAAAGAGAACATATTAATGTTATTCCTAGATGCAGAAATTAACATACATAATGGCATAATAAACTCTTACAGGTATAAAGATATAAAACAATGTTTTTAAGGGAAGTGTAAAGAGGTCGGTGATACTGCAGTACAGCTACTTCTGCCATAGAGGACTGGTAATACCCTCAAAATGCTACGTTTTACGTGAGAAATATGTTTAAAAATATGAAGACAAAGTTCTGATGTGATCTAATAGCTACTGTTTTTCCTATATATATATTGTGCAATGCAGTTAAGGTGATTTTCATTGTTTTTCTTGTGCGTAGAGTACCGAATCTTCTACAGTCATGATATGTATGAAAGGAAATAATGTAGAAGATACCGGTATCTTTGCAATTATACTCCTCCCCAATTATTTTGATAAACAAATACGCTCTCTGCATCCGAAATAATGAAATACATTGAAAAGTAATTACAAAAGTAGATATAATGTAAGTAGAGTGTCGACATCAACCCAGAGCTGTGCAAGTCAATACGTGAGCTAGGTAATTAATCGCACGAACTAATTTTTATTCAAGGGTTAAGACAGCTGACCCTCCCTATTTACACCTATATGCCTTGTGTGAAATGAGCCTATAATTCACATCAAATTTACAATACTCCTCATTTTTGTATTTTGCATATTTCATGCTTATAGGAACGTAAAACGTAGCATTTTGAGGCGTTTCCAGTGCTCTGTGATAGAAGTAGTTAAACCGCAGTGTTACTAATTGCCCCCATATGGATAAATAGGAGTTAATATATCGCGATTTATATACTTTTGAAGTGCTGTGTAAGCTCAGGAATATTGTAAAAAGAAAACACATATGATTCCGAACTTATCACCGAAGACGGCAAAACTTTCAACGTTTTTTGTGTGTCCGCATTGAAATATCTTTATCGAAGTACAGAAGTAAAACTACGACACTTTCGTTACCGCTGAAACCTAGTAGAAGTTAAATTCTCTTGGTAGAAGAATTTGACATTACAATTAACTGAATTTCTGTTGCGTAAAGATAAATTGTTATCAATATTTTAATTAATTTCTATTTTTAAAATGGGCTATACTTTAACAAATATCTGTGGCATAATTACCCTAAAAGCCTGAGGTGTCACAACTGTAAACTCCAGCAGTTTCATCATTATCCCCTCGTATCCTAAATTGTACCGTGTAAAACACTATACAATATTGTATGATTTATCGTACGAAAAATTTCGTACTATGGATTGATACATTCTTTCATACGAGAGATCGCACGAGAAATTGTACCGTCTAAAGCGGCCTTTAGGGACATGGTTTTTAGGTCTCATTCGGATATGACCAAATGTGACCAAAACAGAACGTCTCGGCGATGTATCTGCAAAAATCCTGCTGTTAGGGATGTGATTCCGTATATGCACTTTGGTATGAACATTTTTTGTTTCAAAGCTCTACGTGTAATAGGAGACGAGTGAAAGCCCTGGTACGAGGATTGAGAACCACCCTGTATAAAGAATTATTTAACTTTACATTACAGTATCAAAAGTCACTAAAAGATTCACGTGTTAACTATCGATAAGGAATTGAATCATAAATGACAAAACCTAATTGTATAAATAAAAAATAAATAAAAAGACCGTTTCACATATTTAGGAGAAAGAAATAGCACATCTGGGCCGGGCCGAAGAAACGAGGAAAGGGACATTAAAGTTCAGGTGTTTCTACTTCTACTCTAGAAATGTCAAACTTTTAAAGAGTGGGTTTCTCGAGAAAATGGCGTCCAATAATGGCTGTTAGGCAGTGTTTCAACAATACATAGCCCCAAAGGGCCCAAACTAATCACTTCAGGTGAAAACTAAAACATGGTCCTTATAGAACCCGGTAATATTCATCAAATGCAAAAAAATCGCATCCCAATATGACTAATAGGACCCGAGGTAAAAATTATTTTAAAAAATCGGAAATTTCGAATTAAATTGGGTAATACTGTAATTAATTTCTTGAGAAAGTAACCAATCAGTACTAATGATTTTTACACGCGATAAAATATATATAACGTAAGAGAAATAATATGCTGTTTATTTCATGCAAATGCGTAAATTAGACTGAGAAATTGATTTTTGACAAGAACATTCATTTTCATATTTGATGCCAGTAGATGACCTTGGCAACTATTTTGAGAGCCCGTAACTCTTCACAGGAATCATATCTAAGAGATATGAGATAGTCCATTGGACAATTTAGGGTTTACCTGGATGAATTGAAATGGAAGTACTCATGTATACAGAGTGTCCGGGATTCCTATTTCAGCGTTTTAGAGTTGAAAGTAGACATCAAAGCAAACAGAAAAGTATATGGACACAAGCCTCAAAGCGGCGTCCTTACAGAGTTATGGGCGTAGAAAATTGCGCGGCACGGACATATGTGGGGCCATAGCACAAAGATGAATGGCCGTGACACAGGCAGAGTGGAATTTCACACACGAAGTCATAGGGTTATATCGAAAAATATCAAAATCAAAACTCCAGAACAATTGCGCAAGGGATTCCCCAAGGTTCCCCTTTATGTTTGCAAATAAAGATGGGTCAAAATGAGCGGGAAATTAAAAAGTACCTAATATTAAGTTATAATTAGCCTGTGCCATATCGATAAGCAAATAGAGTCAAAGATATGGAAAATTGTGTGTTCGCTGTGAATGGTTTCATAACCAACAGCAAACAATTTACAGGAGTACAAAAATATTTTTTGTTAATTTCAAATGAAAGACACTTGATTTGCCGAGAGTCATACTTGTGAAAAACGCAAAATCGGTACGAAACTTAGTTTTATTATTAATCCCTGTGGTTAGCAAATATGCTCATAGCATTAAGCCGAAGGCGGTGTTGCAAAATGTGATTAGACGCTATTTATGAATACATGTTACATAATAATAGAGTTTGTCATGAACATAGACATAATAACAG
>JAGDQP010035034.1:0-19787 GCA_022664845.1 Lepisma saccharinum | reverse complement strand
AGTTTAGCGGTCGATTGTAGAACTGACCCTTAGTTGTCTTTCCTTATTCATCTCCCTTCGAAGTATTTCCATTTTTATTACACTTTGTGATTAGGCTCGCTTCACATTTCATTAGTGGCTGCATAATGAAACCAAAGCTTTTTCTGTTAATACCCAGCGAGTTTTTTTTATTTTGCTTCTAACCGACAGTCAAAATATAAGATGGACTGAAGTTTTGGTTAAATATTCAAAGTAGGATTTTTTTGCCTCACACGATTTCACTGCAGATCTTTTGTACTGACCATATTTTAGGTTACATGTAGAACACCGGGATAGTAGATTTAGCCCCAGTTCTACAATCGACGGCTTATCTTCTGGTCAGGGCTAAGTTGAGGCCAAGTCATATTTTGCGTACGCCGATTGGCCAAATTATGACGTGGCCTCAACTTAGCTCTGACCAGAAGCTTAGCTGTTCGATTGAAGAACTGACCCTTAATAGCACTGAACCTTGAGTCATTCAATGTGACGGGTGTGACACTAGGACGAAGTTATATTCATTATTTGTTAGTCTAATAATGGTATAGTATTCCTTATAATTTTACCCCTGGAAATTTGTTGTGAAATATAAAAATTTGACATTTTGGTGGGTTTCCCTTTTGCCATTGAAGGTCTGTCAAGAGGCGAATACCACACAATTAATAAGTATGTGATTATGTCTACGCAGAGTAGTCACATTCTTATTGTCTGGAATTTTTGCCCCTGATACTGAACCCTTCAATTAACACCTACAGAAACGTATGAACTTTTTAAATGTAGTACCCCGGCAACATTAATATCTAAAATAGCGTAACGTTAACAGATATTTAGTCGGCTGACTGACATAACGACGTTTTTCTTTTCGGAATTAAGTTATTGGTATGTTAATACAGGGTGTTCAGAAAAGGTCGTTAACAAACTTCGTGGGGTGTGTGCTCACATCGAAACAAGAAAAAAGTTCCCATAAACGGGTCGAATTCTACGTCGTTCAGGAGATACAGCGTTGCCAACTGGAAGCCCGAAATTCGATGCCGACGATGAGATGATAATGAATAAGTCACAATAAAGCAGAAACGATACATTAAGTGAAAATATTTTATGGGAAGTATCTTCCAACAACATGGTGGATATTTGAAGTGAAAACGCCATGTCACCGACTTATCAGTGTTGCTGACCTGGTATCACGTTGAACATTTGGATTCCTACGTCCTTTTATTGGATTTGTTGCATGTCCTCGTGATGATCAACAACATATGTCCAGCATACACAGCAGTATTCCCAACTATGAATCATACTTGAGCTAGAACTTGTATTTTTCTCGGATATGTCATCCCGTGTATTATCCATAGTTTGCAACACTGCAGTTTCTGGTTTGCATGCGTATGTTGTTTATCATCACTAGACATGCAACAAATTCCATAAGGCAATGCAGTGCCATTTGCAAATGTCCAACGCGTTACCAGGTTGGCAACACTGACAACCCGGTGACTTCGTGTTTTCACTTCTGATATCCACTATGTTGTTGGAAGATACTTTCCATAAACGATATTTTCATTCAGTGTATCGTTTCTGCTTTATTGCGACTTATTCAATATCACCGCATTGTCTGCGTCGAATTTCCATTTGGCAACGATGTATCTCCTAAACGACGTCAAAACCTTTGTCTCATACTACTATATTTGGATAGTTTTCAACTTGACAAGACAAGGGGCAATTTCTGATTTTTGTTTCTTCCATATTGTCAGTTCTGAACCTTATAAAAATGTGTAATTCTTTCAGTTTCTGGAGCGAGCGAAGCAAACTCACGCCTTAGGTCGTCCTGGTGAACCAGAAGAAATTGCTCGCGCCATTGCTTTCTTTGCCTGCGATGACTCAAGCTTTTCGACCGGCGTTACTTTGCCTGTGGATGGTGGACGGCACGCAATGTGCCCACGATAAAGCTTTCAACATTCCAGTTCGAAGCGTACTAGCCTGGGTTTTCATTGTTCTGTATGCTGCTGTCACTACTGGATCATTATTAAAAAAAATAAAAAAAGAATGTGTGGTAGCCTTGTACTACCAATGCTACTTTGTTACCTGTTATTTGTAATGCGTGTATACATATTTTTGGATTATGTATAAATAAAGAAATGCTTCGTACTTGTCACTTGTCTTTAATATAAGTCAAATTGCACAGACAAATGTCTCCTTAAATCTATGAAGTCTCAGTGAAATGTACTGCCAACAGATATACTATTCGTGTAAAGCTACGAATGAAATTAACACCACGAGCCTGCCATATGAATCACTTTATTCCGTATCTCTGGGTGGAGGCAAATGCTGTCAGTGAAACTTATTTATGTTTCTTGGCTACAATGGATCGGTCTATGGTCTATTTTTCTACAGTTGAATCTCCAAAAATACGGGATGTGGTAGAGTACAAGCATAACAGTACTTTTACCTGTCATTTTAATTAGTAATGTTTTCACAGTATTTCCTTCTTGAATTGCACTCCTACACACACAATACACTTATTTACATCGAGATTGTTGTTGTGATAAGGAAGCCATCATGCAAAAATGGCGAAAGACGTCTCCACATAAGTAACTGTTTTTCTACCGTTGAGGACGATTTCAATAAACTGAAGGCATGAGATGTAAAACACAGTGGTTACAAAACTAGGATTAGCCAAAATTTCTATACTTTTTTTAAGGTACTAAGATATAATAAATTTTTGTTGTTTCGCATATCATCAGAATCTCCTTTCATTAAGGATTTCAGTGATATAACTCGTGTAGTGTCAAAAAGTGGACTTGTACTTTTTGGATATCATGGCTTCAATTCAAAGTACGTAATTGTAATAATTAGTTTGTCCTCTGTACCATCATATATATATTTACAAGTACTATAGTTTACTTGTAGGGGTTCCACAGTCTACTGGTTAGAATGTTGTACTCATGTCCGCGTGGTCCCGGGTTCAATTCCCGGATGGATTCAGACTTCTCTGCGTCCACCCAGCGTCGTGAGGCAAATTGGGGAGTCACGTGAATAAATACGTGACGGCCACATTCGGTCTGGTAAGCCCCTGATACACCTATTTGCGCAGTGCTGACCACACAGCCGTTACTCAGGTAGACGTAGCTCCAGCAAACACGGACAGATGGCGTTGGAGCAGGCTCGGGCCTATAGGCCTGTTACGCCAGCGTTTTTTCTTTTGTTTTTTTAGTTAAACAATGTTCAGATACAATTTAGTCCATATTTGACTATAGTGTTTTGGAATGAATCCACCGTTGCCTTATTCAAGGTACCATTGCGACATTTACCTTGTATGACCGACTGGAAAACCTCACAGCTCAGAATCACCTGCATCGCGAATCGAACCCGGCTCCTTCCCACTGGAAGGTGAACACTCAGCCAACTGCTCTACCTCTTCGATTCGTAACAAATCACTGCTTAAAACTTCATTTTACCTTTCGCTGCCTTAATTTTACAAGATTCTAACCGACAAAGTATCAAAAGTAGGGAAATCTATGAACCATGCGATTTTCTTTCACAGAAAGAATAGCCAGTGTACACGCCTTCTCATGTTTTATTATTATTTTGTCAGTCACAACCTTGTCAAACTAATGCCGCGAATTAACTCGTTGACCAGCAACTGCAAACACAAACTGTAGCCTGTTCTTTTACATGTTGTAACCAAAATGCGTTTATTGGGACCCATTTTATGTTCTCAATTCATTTTCTATTTTACTCTCAGTATTTCTTGTTTCTCTTCCCCTCTCCGTATTTTACATTTCCTTCGTCCCTTTGAAAACCGCTACATTAATTTCGTTGCAGTGCTGATTGCCATCAACAAGCTTTGTAAGTTTCTGAAGACTGAACCTACAGTTTGTTCAAGTAAACTCCGTAGCACTCTGTTCAGTGGATTTCAACGCAGGACTCCGCGCAGAGAAACTGATCATGCCAACCATTCGTACAAACCGAACCTCGTGCTACTTTAATGAACAACTGGAACTTCTATGTATACATTATCTGAAGATGAACTGAGGTGCCCGCTGTAACAGGTCACTATATTAGATAGTCCTTGTCATTTCCCAGCGTGTAAGCAAATAATAAAAACAGAGACTAGCACATAACTTGGTACTTCCTAGTCTCTAGATATTAGGCCTGTAAGCATATGTATATTAAAAGTGACTACCTGAAACTGATATACGTTCATGGCTTTCGAACTGTACCTAACTATAGGTATGCGTTTGTAATTCCATTCGAAGGATGTTATTTTGATTATATTCAGAGGTACAACAGCATGATTCGTTTGAGGTGGTCGCGCGAAAACGAACCCGAACAATCGACAGAATAGCCTGAAAATCCGCAATAGCTCTTTGCTCAGACAGAAAAGAGCAGTCACCATCTGCGGCTTTTGATTTATTATTTTACATTCATTTTGACTAACTTGTGACATTTCTTTGAATTTAATTTCTAAGGCCTTTAGGCAACTTTGGCTCAGGCCGGATCGATGATGATGAGATGAATTGGTGGAATGAAGAGTGTGCGTGAGGAAACGAGAGTAAACCAACGTACACGGTGTTTGTGCACCACATGGCATGAGCAGGGATCGAACCAACGACCCCTAGAGCCAGAGGTGAACGCTATATCATGTACCACCGCGGCCCAGTTTACATTATATAGGATGGGCCGAGTGTTCAAAAAAGTTCTGTAAGATTTGGTGACCGATGAGGCCACCTTGCAACCGCTACTGATTACTGGTTGCAGGAAAAGCCCCGGCAGGCCACTGGATGGCAAGGTGCTATCATGTATATTTTCATATAAAATTGAGTGTTACGTCTTTCCGATGACTGAATTCTTTTGTTTTATACTTTTAATCTTCGGAGACAGGTTAGAATTGAAAAGTATGTAATATAATATAATGCCATTGTTGTTAATCTTATGGCGATGACTGATGTAACTCATCGAACGAGATATAATGACCTGTCGCAGGTATACACTGTATCTCAGAAGATAAAGTTAACGCTATTATCGACGTGTTGTTAGCCATCTTTTCTCAATAAAAGGGCTACAGTGGCTATCATTAGTTGAATGATTTGTCTATTTCCTTCCTCTGGGAACTGCGTCTCTCCATTAAGAGGCCGGTACCTGGATTTAGAGTCTCTCTGAGAGCTCCGCAACTTCTTGTGGGAGTTGTGTCCAATCTCTTTGCCAGTGTTGAGAGGCTTAAGAGGGGATATCTCCCTATTGGAGGTAGATAGTCTCCCTTATAGTCTCTTCTGTTATAGAGGTCCTCAGTCCAGATAGGCTGGGTGCGAGATCTCTTTCCAGGCATAATTTAGAGAGGTTGCACAGGGAAATTTTCCTTTGGGGATAAGTACCTCGTAGGATCAGTCTCTTCCGACGACTTCTGGATGAGAGCACCATCGCTCTTGTAGGTTCATCGTCGCGGTCCGGCTTATCCTCCTATTCATAGGCATATAGACTACGTTTCGGGACGGAATGATCGAAGTAGTCTTCTTTTGTGGCAGTTTTGGGTCTGACTGGCAATGGACCATCAATAACTACTACTGGCGTCTGAACATGGACCATGTGAACTTGTTATAACCTGAAAAATTTCGTGGTGGCCATTTATAATCACTTGTTGCCTCATATAATATGTTTTATGTTATAAATTACATGTATGTTTCAAAAAAGTAGATTGTAAAACGAACACCACAATGCATTGCAGTGAACGAGATTGAACAGCGGCGGCGAACGACTGTCTGAACAAGCTGCAGTAAGTAAGGCGGCGTGCCGAAAATAATGGATTTGCGGCGCCAAGATAAAATACAGGACGGTTGTGAACAGTAGCACTGTCTTGATACCGGTAAAGTTGAAAATGTAGAGCAAACAACTGGTGGCCAAATCCAATGATTGGCGGCCGTGGCGCGCCAACTTTGCATACTTTCTAAACCTTGGATGGATTGACAACTAAGCCTGTCAGAATCTTAAGAGAATGAAGTCTCTCAGTAAGCAACCTTTCGGGAATAGTTAGACGAAACAGCAGGCAAGTGCTCAGTGTAGATGGCATTCGACAATCGTCTGGAAAACGTGTTAGATTGCCCGGTGGTAGTATAGTATCGTAAAACACGTTTTACTTCTTTTAACGTATATTTTTTGTTTGACGCTTAATTCAACATTTAGCGACACGAATAATTTATGCAAAGCGTTACAATGTACCTGTTTGGTGGCGGAATCAATGCATATTAGCTGAGGATGTCGGTAGGGATCATCAACACGATACAGGAGCTATGAAAGTTAGTCTGACCCGTTGCGTATGACAAATTACAACAGTAATTTTATTTTGATGGTCATTACAAGTAATTAAGTACGTTTCCCTGCACTTAGGATGATGATTAATAGTGTTCTATCCGGAGGCAGGTTTAACACGAAGTCCCTTTACAAGCTGACCACTGCCTTCCACTGAATGAAGAAGACTCCCTAAACAACCTATATTTTGAGGTAAATTCCGAAACCACTACGTCCAACGTCCCCCACCAGTAAATGTTATCCGGGGCCGCAGTTCTAGAAGACGACGAGCGAAACCGACTTCATCCACATAAGATAAAAGATTGAGAAATGGCAATGACTGAATTCGCCCAGTTTTATCTCGTAACCTCCAGGCATACTTGGCCTAAGCCTGAAATGACTAAAACTACAAACTAATTCATCTTCGACGCCCTTGGCTACTCGTCCTTATTTCTTCGCCCAACGAATCACTTCCCACAACATCCACGCGGCACTGATCGCCTTGGTACTCCACTAGTAAACCTTCAGAAAGACATTTGGCATGATTAATCAAACTCTATTTCCATATATAGTTTTCCGATTAAGTATAAGGCGTTTATGTACATTCTAAAGTCTTTTGGGTGGACGCTTTTCCACATATGGCCACCCTCCGGATGTGCTCTATTATCGTCCGTTTCCCGGGAGTTGATAACAAGACTCGCAAAAAATGGCTTTTCACCCAAATGCATTTTCAAATTCAAGAAAGACACTGACGAATCGCTTTTCACAATGAATATACTAAAAAAAAGTTTTTCCCTGGTGTGGAAATGACGACGAGTAGTCATATTCTTCGTAAACCCCTTCCTGAGCCTTAGATGCCTAAAGGCCAAATAAAATTTAAAATTCTTCGTAAACCCTATTCCACGGAATTCGCATGTGTTCGCTTTTAAACTAGCATCGCGGACGCTCTTGTGATGCTTAAGTGACTTATATAAGATTAAAAAACCTGGCAGGATTCGCCGTTATTTATTTTGCAACCTCCACGCATACTTGGCCTGAGCTTGATATTCCTAAAAGGACATACATAAACGCAAATCCCAGGCATACTCTAATTTACCTACCTAGATTTGACCAAGCTTTCAAATCAATATAACTTCCACGCCTTTGGCTTCACTTTCGCACTTTTATTCTCCTCCCATAACATCTACATGGTACTAATCATCCTCCGGCTCCACTAGTAAACCTTCCAAGTGACATTTGGCATGATCAATTAAACTGGATTTCGATGTGTATAGCTTCGAACAAAAAATACAAATATATGGCTTTGTCCCAGAATGAGTGCGTTTATGGACATTGTAAGGAATCTTTTGGGCAAGCGCTTTCCTATATACGCCACATTCATATGGACGCTCTCAACCATCGTCCGTTTCCGGGCAAATAATTGACCACAAGTCTCGCAGACAAATGGATTTTCACCTACATGGATTTTTTTAATGAACATTGAGGAAACAGACACTGGCGAATCGCTTGTTCTTGTGAATGAACTTAAAGGGGGTTTCCCCAGTGTGCAATTGACGACTAGCATCGTAGACACTCTTGGGATGCTTTAGCAACTGATAAAGGATTTCAAAACGTGCTAGGATTCACCCACGGTTTTATTATGCAACCTCAGCAATACTTTATCTGAGGATGAGATGCCTAAAAGGAAATACATAAATAGAAATTCTAGCCAAACTTCAAACCAATACATCTTCCACACTTTTGGCTTCACTTCCACAATCTTTCTTTATTCTCCGCCTAATGAATCACTTCCTATAACATCTACGTGGTATTGATCACCGTCTTGCTCCACTAATAAACCTTCAGAGTGACATTTCGCATGATTAATTAAACTAGATTTCGATGTATAGTCTTTGGAACAAACAATGCAAGTATATGGCTTTGTCCCACTATGAGTGCGCTTATGGACATTGTAAGGAGTCTTTTGGGCGAACGCTTTCCCACATACGTCACATTCATACGGACGCTCTCCAGTGTGTCGCCGTATGTGCTCTACCATCGTCCGTTTCCGGGCAAACGCCTGACCGCAAGTCTCACAGACAAATGGCTTTTCACCCACATGCACTTTCAAATGGACATTGAGGAAACCGACACTGGTGAATCGTTTTTCACATTGAATACACTGGAAAGGTTTTTCCCCAGTGTGCAAACGGCGGTGTATATTCATCTTATTCTTCTTCGTAAACCCTTTACCACAAAACTCACACGTGTATGCTTTCAAACTGGCATCGTGGACACTCCTGTGATGCTTTAACGACGACTGATATGTAAAACTGCGCCCACAAGTCTCACAAACATGCGGTTTAATACCTGCATGCATATTTTCATGCTCTATTAATCGAGTCTTTAACGGAAAACGATAATTACATATCTTACACACGAAATTTCTAGTGTCTTTATGTAAATCAAGATGCATCCTTAAAGAAGCACGATGCTTGAAAGTAGCCCCACATATTTCACACACTAACGACCGAGTTGAGTCGTGCAATTTCATGTGACTACTCATTGTGTCTTTCGTTTTGAATTTTTTACCACAGTGCGAGCATTCGTATCTACGTTCTGTCTCGTGAACACTTTTCATGTGTCGGTTGACGTCTCGTTCAGAGTAAAAACACTTGCTACAGATATTACAGCGCATCGCCTTCTGTTCATCGTGCATAACCATGTGTCTTCGCAGAGATTTCTTTGATATACATGTCTTGTTACAAATTCCACATTTGTTTGGGTTTGTGGCGTCGTTTGCTGTGATTTTAGGTGCTGATTCTTCTCTTGGCGAGACATCGTGGAACTTGTTTCCTGTTGAATTTTCTCCTGTGCCGCTCCTAAAAACAAAGAAAAACCGCCATGTTAAACATACGATTAAGTTATCAGAATTTTTAGCAAGAATACAAAATATTGTACTAAACATTATCAATGTCGAATAAATCAGTAGAACACCTACAGTGAAGCTTCAATATTTAGCATACAGTGTTGTAAAAAATGTTTTTTCATGTTCTTCCTGTTCTTCTTCAAAATGTCGCTTTTTCAACACAGCAAGTATTTAATGCTTTACGCTGCAGATAATCAATGTAATCAGCTGGATTGGAGTTAAACTTTCACACATTCATCCCAATTTACTATTGCTTAGTTTTCCTGTAGCCTTACGAGCTAAGTGATGGGATTATTTATGCATTCACTGCCACATTGCTATACTTCCTATATCTTCACCCTGACGAACATAAGGAATTAACTAAAGACATATGGACAAGTTATTTGGTATAGTTTGTAATAATATACTAATAAACCTCCAGGGAACTGAAGAAATATTGTGAATTATAGGAAGAATTTAAGTTCCTAGAGATAATACCAACTTGGAAGACATCTTAAACTAAAAAAACATGCTCAATCCGTATATACAATACGTTAATTTCTAATTACGTTATTATTCAAGAAAAGTATCTGTTTTTGATCATAATCTTTAGCTCAAAATCCCGAGAAATAATCTGCTTCTTTTCAAGGGCAGAGATATATGTTTGCGTTTACTAGTACATTGTGTTTCCCTATAAAAATCCTTAGCATTGCTCCCTCATACTCCGGGGTCCAATCCTCGCCCCATACTGTGAACATATACACAGATACAGTGTAACAATAAATATTTTATGTTGTATGCATATTTAAAAAGAGTTGTATAAATCCATAATGAATACTCTTGTAAACAAGCAACTACGTGTATGTCTTCTCTAATGAGTCTGTTGCAATAGGGCTCTGAGAAGTATTATTTCAAAGCATATCATAACGTAGCCACGTCCCGCGGCTCCCCTCGCGCTCTTTTGAAAGTATAGGAACAGCTATTGGTAAGTAATAGTATACGGGGCATTTGAAAAATTCAATTTTGTGATAGGGTGGCAAAGAAGACCACTGGTTGGTTGGGTACAGGGAACAACCACAGTGTTTCGATTGTGTCGAATATACTTGGTGCGGATACGTCAAACTGAATGGAAGAAGTAATTTTTAATTTTAAAAATTGATTGGCAACACTGTCAACTATGGGACCTGAAGTACCTCTACAACGCGTCCGAGTACGTAATTACAAAATTTGGTCCTAATACGCTTAACGATATGGAAGCAACTGAAATGGTTGGCAACACTGATAACTGCTACGCCAGAAGTACCCACTTGAACTGTCCCAGTACCTAATGTACATGTCAGATTGTGTGTAAATCAATGCGGATACGTCCAACGGTAACAAATATGAAATCTAGATTTTTTAATCGTTTGGCAACCCTGACAAACTACAGTGTATGGAGTGCCTGTTTGACCTGTCGCAGTACCTAATGAACATATATGTCAAATTTAGTGTAAATAAATGCACACGTGTAGATCTGTATTAAAAAGGCATTTGTATAAGTTGAATTTTAAAACAGGCTGGCAACACTGACAACTGGGGTTCTTGAGGTCTGGGACACTCAAACCTTCCTTGTATTGTGTTCAATTATGTTTAAGCTAAATTTGGGGCAGATACAGTATGGAAGATTTTTTAAATGATTTTATAAAAAGTTTGCAACACTGAGAACGGGGCAACCAGGAATATTTGTTATCTAGGGTTTAATTTATGTTGTATTTCTTAATTACCTATATAAAAGTAATTATTGCTTAAAGAAACGTTAGCAGTATTACAAATTGCTACCTTGAAAAAAAAAATCAAGGCTCATGTCTTATTTTTTTTTCTAAAAACGAACGGTTTTTCTTCCATGTACAACACTAACTACAGACAAGGTTATTTGTGGAAAAAGGTAGGGGTAATTAGGATCACTTTTTGACAATTGCAACGTTGACAATTATTTGCCAGAGAGTGAGGTGGACTAGATACTAATGTTATATATTATTTTACTCAGTAGGTAGTTGTCTCTTGAAATATGTAAAGAATAATTTTCAATGTACCAAGTTACCTGGTACAAATGTCTTTTTTAAAAATTACTTCTTTCATCCCAATTACTCCATGAAATGGGGTAGTTGGGATCATTGGTATTTTCTCTTATGCAGCCAGTGATAAAAGGGATTAAAAGAACGTGTTGTGAGCTTTACAAAAGATATATTTGGTTTTACAACTTACTATTCGCTGAGATACAGCATTGGAACGAGAGAAACACGTTTTTTAAAGGGATTTGCAATATTCATATATTTTACACTTTGCTTACAAAACAAAATCAAATGCAATTTTTTCCACTGAAAATTAATAGCCTTGTTATACAGAACGATCCCATTTACCCCGCAAATGCTTTTTCTGGGGTAATTAGAATCATGCATATTATTAATATTATGTTGCAAAACTTAAGAACCTCTCCATCCAGTGACAGTATATACAGCTGCTCGATAGGGCTTTTCTGTATGCGATTTTTCATACAACCTTTGAGACAGTTACAGCTAAGTTACCCCATTCAAGAGATCCATACAGTGAGATATAACAGTCTATGAAGGCCAATACCATGAACAATATAGAGTTGATGTGCTCACCAAGCATCATGCTTTCCCATATGTACTCTATCAACTCCAGAGATCTAATTAAGAAACCTGCATTCTCTGAAATCGGAGTGTAAATTACATCCCAGTGATCAGAGTACCCGATCTGACCTCTTCATCGTCAGCGGCTTCACTAGGAAACTGCATTTCATTAAATGCTACCTTGGTAAACAGGTTTTTAATTGCAAACCGACAAAGATATTTTGAAAATGATTATGCCATGAAGATCTTACCAGCCTTACTATGTATTTTACGTGCAAAATATACCAAGAACTTGGCAATATAGAGATGGTTTGCCCACTCCCAAAGATGATCAGAATTCTTTTTCGAAGTGGTCATATTAGCATTTTCTGGTCTCACTTCCTAAGAATAATGCGTTTATTGGCGTGAGATGCGTAAACTCATCCATAATGTAACATAACATGTATTAACAATGAGCTCAAAAAATGCACTGAGAATTCTAATTCAAAGGTGAACTGTTTTTTAGTAAATTTCAACTGGTTTTCTTATAGGATGCAAATGAATTTATTTATACCAAATATGCTCCATTATTATCGACAATGTTTCGTCATTTTGCGGGTAGAGTCATGATGCCATCGGTGAAGAACTTCTGTGGTTTCTGGTTTTAAAAAAACTGAATCAAGTGGTTTTCAAAGGCTTCTTGTGAAACCAGCTTAATTCCATTCAAAGCTATATCGCATATGTTATATACCTTCATGGGAGTAAACTTTACCTTTAGCATTGCAGTTTAGTTCTGTAAAATATACACATTTATTAGACATCTGTTATCATTTATTCAACATTTTATGTTTGCGATCATCTTAACCCAAGTAAACCATTCACGCCGACTTTAATACTATTATTGTGCATTTAAACTCATTAGCTTTTAAAAGCTAAGAATATGTTTGTTAAGAGACAGAAAAATCGAAATCAACTTACTACTTATCTCAACTACAGGTAACACCCCAGTATTAGTCAACGAGACTGGAGGGAAACTACTGTACCAATTACATGTTCCATTCCGCACTATGATTTTGCTCCAAATGGAGACAATATTCTGCACAGTATACACACACACGGCTTCCATGTTAAAGAAATCTTCATGATATAAAAGCTCTGCTCTAAGTAAGGTGGAAAAAGTTGAGCAAGGCTCTGGAAAGCTTGTTTTCGAAACTCTGAATGTTGAAAAAGGCCGATTTTGTGGAGTAACTATAATAGTTATAAAGTTGTAATATCTTCTAGATGGTTCAATTACAATCCGAAAACTATATTAATGTTTAAATTGCTTCCGTTTTGTATAAAACAATTAAAAAAAAAAAAATCTTAAAAAGTAGTTCCATAATGACGTCGTTGTTTGGAATAAAATTAACTCGAAGCTTTTGAGCCCGCTCTGGGTTCTTTTTGAAGAAAGAAGGTCTTGGCGTGAGTAAAAAAAGGCAAAATACAGAAATAGAATTTGAATTTTATTTATGGCCTTTAGCCATCTAAGGCTCAGGCCGGGATAGGGGAGGAAAAGGGATTCCGAAGTCGGCCAGGACCTATGTTGAGAAGGTGCCATCCCGACATCTGCCTGGTGTGACTGAAGAAAACCCTGGAAAAACCGGATGGTCGGCCGCTGGGATCGAACCCACGACCTCCCGAATGCTACGCCAACGCTCTACCACCGAGCTGCGGCGGCTCGGTACTACAAGAATGCAGCAGACTGCTGAAAACTTTTAGCATCATTTTTTATTCCATGTCAGCATCAACTCTGCAACACCACCGTACGGGAAGATAAGAGATGTGGACCAATGTTGCCATCTTGTGAAGGAGAAGAAACCACGCTGTTCTGGCATAAGTGAGAACTATTTTAAGTTTGAAAAAGAAGGCGGGAATATCAATGGCGAAGTACGCATTCACTAGAAGTATAATACTTTCCGTGGACCGCTGAAGAAAAACTGAAGCTATGATTGAAGAATAATACAACTTCTTGATTGTACTAAGGCAAAATCGGGATGAATGGACAAAGCTAAATCTGACTTGAAGGGCCTGCAGCTTTGGACATCAAACAAAACAGACTGTGAGCAATAAAAAAAATATCTGAAAATGAATATCTAGCTAACAGATAAGTGACAGAACAACCAGGAGATATAAATTCAACTACCAGTTGTAAGAGTCACGTGGATAATGTGACTGTGAAACATTAATGTTAACTAAATTCTAAACTCTAACAATGAATTATTTTAAAGTAAGAACAACGTTTGACATAACACAATAAGTGGCCATAAACTGGGGAAGTCAAAAAAAGGACACGAAATAAAAGTCATTACTGTGTATTTTCGGATTTCAAAACCAAATAGTGGTGTTCATGTGTCAGTTAAATGGTTATTTATAATTTTAACGAGTTGTAAGTTAAGTTTACGTGCTATAAAGAGCATAGATATCTGTCTAAACACATCGAATCCGGGCCAGGACGCTAGAGACTTTTCTCGCAGTGTTGCCATGACTGACGCTCAAGTGCACTCAACCTCCTATCAAACTGAGTACCAGAGTGTACTTGGTGTTTCTGGACACCTTGAGAAGGTAAAGGCGGTCGAGCGTGGTACTGAACACCCCAACCTCACTTTGTACCGTAGGTCGAGAAAATGTGGAGGGCTACCTTCACATCCCCCAAGCGCCGTTAACGGCGCGTGCCTATCGTACAGCAGATAGCTTTTTTTTTAGTTTTATTAGTATGAACTAACAATATAACTAAAATAAGCCGTCTATAATCTTAAGGTTAATGTAAAGCAACGATCTCCAACAAAAGATGGCAGCACTACCTTCGTATATGTCTAATGTATTTTTATCGTTGCACAAATGTCAATGCTGCTCCTACAAATTCAAGCCTAGAAAATTCGTAACCAATGCAAGAGTTCGATCAATGTTTTTTTTTTTTTGTTCACTGTTGGAAGAGCTTCATTGTTATAGGTTTTGATATTCACAACAACAATCAAGCGATTTCAACAATGAAAAGAAAACGAAAATATAAAATCGGGGCACTGATTGAACTCTTGAATAGGTTATGAACTTTCTAGGCTTGAATTTGTAGGAGCAGCATTGAAATTTGTACAACGATAAAAATACATTAGACATATACGGAGGTAGTGCTGCCATCTTTTGTTAGAGATCGTTGCTTTACATTAACCTTAATTCATGCTCTATCAGAGTTTCTATTTGGTGTAGATTCATATTCTAGATAGGATGATCTACATTAGCAGTCTGTTTAGGGACGTACATAAGGTATCAGTACTGTAACACAGTTAGAGCAGCTACCAATATTTATACGCCTATTCGACGTGTATCCACACAAACACAGAGTCCTTGCAAAATCAATACGTTAAAAATGAAAAATGACATGAAAAATTTATGAAATGGGTTCAACTCCTAGTGTGAAAGTTCATACTCACCTTCCTAAAACTTGTCTCACAATGGACACGATCTGTTCTTGCGAGGGCATTGTTACATTGTTCATATACCCAGTCGTATCCACTTCACCGTCAGGTTCACCCAGTACAACCTCGGGTAAGAATACATTTTCTTCTTCTTCTTCTTCTTCGTCTTCTTCCATGGTTTCAATTTTTATTAGATGCTACGATAGAAGAAAGAACAGAAACATACAGAAATGAACTTCTATAATAGCAAATAGCTTGGAGATAAATAATTAAAAGCCGTGAGAATATGCACGCATCTATCCTCTAAAATGACTGAAGCCTTAACCGCTAAACTTGAAGTCAGCGCTAAGTTGAGGCCAACTCTCATTGGCCACAATCAGACTTCGCTTCAACTTAGCGCTGACTAGAAGTTTAGCAGTCGATTGTAGAACTGACCCTTAGTCTGTTAAAATTTAAAATATATTCCTCCAGTATCTTTTTTTCTTATAATTTATATTAAAACTACTTGTAATTTTTGAGCATATACATGCCAAATGGCTGTCGGAAAGGAAGCAGAAATGGTAAATATCCCTGTGAAGCGATAAAGGTGGAAACAATATTTAAAACAATTGACCATAGAAAATAAACTAGTGTGAAATATTAAAACGAAGAAGTCTAACTAAATAAAAAGAATCTGTCAGCTGTTTAAAAAGGCGGGATAAATCCGGGGGTGCTGAATCTAAATTTGATATCCATTTTAGACCCCCTTGATAGACAATATTCCCGTTTTTGACTGTCCGTCCGTAAGTTTCAACTCAAGAACAGCTTGGGCTACGGAGGTAGTTGAGGTGTAGTTGGAAATATCTTGGCAAGACAAGGTCAAAGCCATCCGAACCGTCTTGATTAGTGCAGTCGATCAGTGTTGCCAAGCCACTTTTTAAATTTTAAATTCAATGTTTCACATTGTTACCGTACCATTACACCAAATCTGCACCAAAAATTGCCTTAAACATTATTCCACACAATAGAAAAATACTGTAGATACCCCCGTACCCAAGCATCGCAGCTGTCAGTGTTGCCAAGCTATCTTCTTTAAAATTCCTTCCTTTAGGTTAAGACGTATCAGTATCAAACTTGGCATAAATACTATTAGACACAATAGTAGTTCCTGAGTTGAAAGTGGTCGACAGACAGACAGAGCGGGCGCATAAGACTTCACAGCACTTGCTGCTAAAGCCTAAAAAAGAAGGTAACAAAGTAAACAAAATTACAGTGAATTAGCGGCCAAGCGTTTATATTTTATGAATAATACATCGGAAATTTTAAAAACTATAACCTGAACTATATAATGGGAATACAATGGGTCTGTTCATTGATTTTAAGAAAGCTTATGATTCTATCAAAAGGGAAAAGCTATACAGTATCCTGATACGATTTGGAATTCCGAAAAATTTGTTCAACTAGTGAGGATGTGTCTCAGCGACCCCATCAGCAGAGTACGGATAGGTAATAATATGTCAGATAGTTTCAAGATTTGCAGTGGAATGAAACAAGGTGATTGCCTTATTACCACTACTGTTTAACTTTGCGTTAGAATATTTGATTTTAAAAATAAAAGAGGACAAAAAGGGACTAACATTGAATGGCTTGAATCAACTGTTCGTGTACGAGGATGATGTAGATTTAATAGGGGACGATATAGATGCACTAAAAAGCAACACCGATGTCTTAATAGAAACTTGTGATGAGATAGGTCTACAGGTAAACATAGAGAAAACAAAATACATCATAACAAGCCGAAACCCATGGAATAACGGAAATAGGTACATAAGAATTAAAAATGAGTTCATAGAGAAAGTAAACAAATTTAAATACTTGGGAGCATATGTAATGAGCGAAAACGAGATAACGGAAGAAATAAAAAATCGTTTAGTATCGGGCAATGCAATTTTCTATTCGGTCCAGAAACTCCTAACCTCGCGACTAATATCAAGAAAGTTGAAATTGAAAATATACAGAACGGTTATTCTACCGGTAATACTTTATGGTTGCGAAAGTTGGAGTACGATCCTAGCAGATGAACATAAATTATGAGTGTTTGAAAATAAGGTCTTGAGAACGATATACGGGACGAGATGACTGGAGAATGAAGGAGACTTCATAATGAAGAACTTGACGGACTGTATGACTCACGCGATGTTGTAAGAATAATGAAATCGCGACAACTAACATGTACAGGCCATGTAACTCGGATGGGAAAACTATGTTCAATCTTGGTTAGAAAGCAGGATGGGAAGAGACCATTGGGAAGACCGAGAAGACGTTGGAAGGATAGTATTAGAAGGAATCTTCGAGAAGTAGGCATTTGTGATGAAAACTGACCTTTTCCCTGGATAGAATCCCATGGCGAACGTTTGTTACTGCTACGATAAACTTGGGAGTTCCGTAAGCCATAGAGTAAGTAGTAACCTGAACTATCATAAAACATGAAGATAAAACAGATTTCGAACCATTTGATTGCTTCTACATATATAATAGCATGCTATTCTTTTTAATAAACTAAAATCTAAGAGTAAAAGCAGAAAGAGAGAGACTGTAATTTCTCTCCGCTTCCTTTCCAATACCGAAACTAAAGAATATACGGCATGTGGTTGTTGAGTTGCATCGGTTTCCACAAGCAGCTGATAGTGGTAAATTCTAGATGGGTGGCGTTAGAATAATTATTTGGGCTTGACTATTCAAATCTGCCTTTTTGTTATAAGTTACCCTACTAAATAAGCTGTTACATTCGTCATATTCTACTAAGAGGTCTGGGGTTCGATTGACCCCAATGGTATTTCCAAATTAAGTCCCGTTCTAAGAGCAGTAATTTGATCTCCATTCGATAGAAGGTAACGGCAAATAACCACTGGTTCAACTTTCGAGTCACAAAGCTGGCTCCGGGAAGAACATACATCACCACCATATTTGTTATACGGTATATTTCCAGACATCTAACTCAAATTCCTATTAACCACATCTGAATTCAAAACTAGATAATGTTGGAATTGAATTGTATTTATGACCTTTGGGAATTTTTTCGTCTGGAAGAGGACTGAAATAGTTTAGAAGAGAGGGTGTAGGAAGGAAGCCACGATTTCCATTGAAGGTATCATCCAGATATTGGCCTAGTATGACTGAGGATAAACTCCTGGAAAAACCTGTCAAGATAGCAGGTCTCTGGGTTCGAATTCAGTTCCTTCCACCTCTCTACCAACTTAACTACAGTCGCTTCGAATTAAGTGGTGGCATAGATTGAACAGCAGAAAGTCCCTCGACGAGCATAGTCCGGGGGAAGGAAGGGTAAGTTAGCACCCGGAGGTTTTGTCTAGGTACTAAACCGGTATGGCTTCACAGTGATGGTCTGAAGTCCGGGAAGGTAACATTCTTAGTCTATCTCGGTAGGCCTGTGTTTAACTCAAGGTACCAAACCGTCATCGAAACAAGGGGAATCCTCAGTCAGCATGACCGTCGTGAGCGGAATTAGAACCTACATTTCTGCGGTGCCGATCGTTGGACACCTTTTCCACTACATTACGCAGGTTAATGGAAACGTATTCTTTTCTTTTTTTCTTTTAAAAAAAAACTTTTTCAAAATGGAATTTGCATTAAAAAATATGCCTTGCGATTCCAGTTTGAACAAGTTTCACTTCATTTAATTCTTACCCTCCACGAAAATAGCTGTGTATTCTTACCTCTTCCATCTCCACCGTTTCTTCCTTTGGAGCAGATAATGTATCCATCATGTGCATGAGGGTAATCTCCTGAATGCCTTGATTTCATAAATTAAACATGCATGGTTGGTTCTGGTTTTATTTTTATGCACCTGGAAGAGCAAAAGATTAACAATAAGGAAACAGAGGTACCAACCAGTAAAACAAAGGTATCAATGAATAAATAAAGTAGTGGAAAAAATCTTTATTGTCTTAAAATATACATTTCTAGGCTCTAGAAACAATGCTTAAGTAATATATTGGTCTACAAGTAATCAGTAATTAATTAAATTGATTTAAATGAAAATAATGCGATGCCTAACTTCAGACGTCCAACAAAATTGATGAAATTAATTTTCTTATTAACACCTGACCAATATTCTAAAAAATCCTGACTCACACATTATCTCCCAATAGTTGTGAACCGTATACCAAGTGTTGGGTTAGGTACTTGCCATGTGTACTTAGGTACAGACCTTAAATTGTATCTAAGTACAGGTACTGATCAGCGTACCTAAGGCACTTTTTTTCGGTACTTAAACCAGTTATTACTAGATAGGGCTGGAAATGATTCCAAGCATTAAAAGGATGCTCACTGACTGGAATATCACTCCTATATAATTACCTGTAATAATCATCATTCACTACTGAGCGGGATAGCTTCAGCCAAATTATGCTGTGTTATTTAATCCTGGTCAAAAAATTATATTTAAGTAATATATAATTATATTTATGATAAACTCAGATGTGAAAACGAAGAAAAGAAAAAGTAGGAATTTAAATACCGACGAAAAAATTCATTAATAGAACAGTA